>JWZX01002688.1:0-15454 GCA_001275005.1 Chrysochromulina tobinii | reverse complement strand
CGCGGGCGGCGGCGCGGGCGGCGGCGCGGGCGACTTGGCGGCGGCGGTGGCGGAGGGTACGGGCGGCTTGGTAGCATCCCGAGCGCCCAGATCCCGAGCGCCCAGATCCCTAATTAGGGATGCCAACTTGGTAGCATCCCGAGCGCCCAGATCGGCCGATGGCTCTTCGACCTTCATAGTACCTTTGGCCGTCCCAAATTTGGCAGGTGCACTCCGAGTGGCACCGAACGCCGCTCGCGTCTCGGCATACCGGCGCTTGGCTGCGCGCAACGCCACGATCACTGCCGCGGCCGCCGCGGGCGCCGGGCGGCGCCACTCCCGCCCCTCATCCTCCGGCCCGTACTCCTCGATCATGTCCGGATCTCCGTCCACCTGCGCGAAGAAAAACTCGCCACCGCCGCCGCTACCGGTACGCCTGTCCTCGGCATGAAAGATCTCGATGACCTCGGCGGGTTGCCAGCTCAGATCTCCCGTCGCCTCATCCTCCACCTGAACCTCGATGACCTCGCCTTCGGCCAATGGCTCATCGATCCAATCCGCCGCCTCCGCCTCCGCCTCCGCCTCCGCCTCCGCCGCACTCTCCGCCGCTCCCTCCTCCTCGTCCTCGTCCTCCTCGTCCTCGTCCTTGTCCTTGGAGACGCTTGCGACGGGCGCGACTGATGCTGGCGCCGCCGCCGCTGCTGACGGAGCCGTCGGTGGTGGCGCAGCTGGCGGTGCCGATGTGCTGTCACCACCATCATCGCCATCATTAGAGTCGCCATCGAGCGCCTCCTGCCACGCACTCGGCAGCATCACTTGATCATCGTCCTCGTCATCGACCGCCTCCGATGCCGGTGCCGGTGCAGGTGCTGGTGCCGGTGCCGGTGCAGGTGCCGGTGCCGGTGCCGGTGCCACCGTCGTGGGCGCTGTCTCTGCGGCCTGCGCACTCGGAGGCGTGACTGCCATGGGTGGCGGAGCCGTTACTGCCTTGGGTGGCAGAGGCGCCACCTGCGGCGCGGGCGCGGGAGCGAGGGGCGGCGCGGCGGGCGGCGGCACGGCGGGCGGCGAAGCGAAAGGCTGGGCCGCCGCGGAAGGCTGGACAGCAGCGGAAGGCTGGACAGCAGCGGAAGGCTGGACAGCAGCGGAAGGCTGGACAGCAGCGGAAGGCTGGACAGCAGCGGAAGGCTGGACAGCAGCGGAAGGCTGGGCCGCCGCGGAAGCCGTTGGCTCATCCCGTTTCTGCGACGTCGCCCGCTTGGAAGCGCCCTCGTGGGCGGGCAGCACGCCCTCCGCCGCAGCGTCCTCGTGGGCACTCATCGCGCTCTCGTGGGCACTCATCGCGCCCTCGTGGGCGGGCAGCACGCCCTCGTGGGCGGGCAGCACGCCCTCCGCCGCAGCAACCGATGCGACCGCTGCCGCCAGCGCCACCCGAAGAGACGCTGTGGCGAGCGCCAGCGGTGCCTCTTCGGATGGTGCCGAGCCCCCCGGCTGCGTGGCCAGCTGCGCCTGGGAGCCTGGCAGCCGGGGGGCCTCGAGCGTCGCCTCGGGCGTCGCCATCGCCTGCAACCCAAGAGTCTCTTGAATGTGCAGTGCCACTTGCCCCTTGGACGTGTACGTCATTCCCGACGGCGCGAGGTATTTCCACTGGGCCTTCTTCGCGCTGCCCTTGTGTGCCTCGAGGATGCGCCAGCCGCTGGCCGAGGCGCCCTCGAAGAGCATCCGGTCGACGCGCGCGCTGTCCAACTCCTCGCGCTCCGGGTCGCCGCCGCGGCTTGCTGCTGATGTCGTCGACGCCGACCTTGGAAGCGGCAGCGATGCCGACGGCGGCGATCCCGCGAACGGCTGCGACGGCTTGCCACACACGCCTGCTGCGAGCGAGGCAGCAGAGGCGTCTGCCGGCTCGACAGCTGGCTGCTGCTGCTTCTTCTTCTTGCGGTCGCCCGAGGTGGAGCTCGCCGCGGACGCCGTCGAGCTCGATCTGGCGGGCGGTGCCGGATTGGCCTCATTCCAAGCCGCAAATATTTCCGGGCACTCGGTCAACGCCGATGCCGGCTCCCAGGTCGAGTCCTCGTCGGGCCAATTGAGCCACTTGATGAGGTACTCGACTTTGCGCCCCCGCTGGCGTTGGGCGAGGATCTTCTCCACCTCGTAATCCTGCTCCTCCATCGCGCCGATCCTGCATTCACCCTCGTGGCCGCTCTGCAGCACACACTTCTCTGTCAATCGACAGATGCCCGTCCACGCGCGTGCGGCGGCCTCCGACGCGGCAGCCGCAGCCGCAGCCTCTTCGGACTGCTCCATGTCGATGAGTGTGAATTCACACTTTTCGAAGCCCGATTACATGAACATGACGGCGCGCTCCTCACAACACGACACATGACATGATGCTCGAGCCTACGAACACCTCGCCATAATAAACGCTGCTCGCTCGGCGTCGCACAGGGACTCTCCAAGAGCCCATGGCGACCGAGAGCAGATGCATGCAGATGACACACCCACGAACCTCGAAATCCTCCTTCTCGAGCACTGTGCGCGGGGCGTCGAGGGAGTGCGCGAGTGCAACTGACGAGCCACCCAATTCCTCTAGGTTGCCGTTCCTCTTCGTGTCGCGTTAAGGGGTTCGTTGATCACCATGTTGATCACTCGATGGCGCCCCTCTCGAGGCGCTCCTCGCGCCAGAGGCGGCCCGGTACGGGCTCGCCCACGCGGCTCGCCACCGCCCACGACTCTGGGATCGAAATCTCCTCGACCTCCTCGCCATCCTTTACGATCCGCCAGGCGGTCGTGCGACGCGGAGACCACATCGCCCCCTCGCCGCGCGCGTTCAGGCCGCGCCGGAAGACGGCGACCTCGACACGCCCGTCGGCGTACGCAAAGGTGCCCGAGCCCTCGCGCACGCCATTGGCGAAGTAGCCCTCGAAAATCTCCCCCGACGGGTAGTAGATGCGTCCGCGTCCCTCTGGCAGGTTGAGGCGCCACTCGCCCTCGTACTCGACGCCGCTTGCATACTGGCAGAGCCCGTGGCCGCAGCGCGCGCCGTCCTCGTCGTAGTCGCCGTAGTATGTGCCCTGGTCATGCACGTTGGACAGCTCGCCCGGCGTCGATGACGGCAGCGGCGTCGTGTGAGGAAGGTGGTGGCCCGTCGCCGCCTCGGCCACCGCGCGCACGCGGTGCGTCGCCGCCACCACGCGCTGCGTCGCCGCCTGCACGGCGTCGAACTCGGCCGCAGCCGGCCCGTCGAAGACGCCCGCGTTACGCTCGGCATCAAGCGCCTCTGCCGTCGCTTCCTCGCACGCCGCGAGCTGTGCCGTCGCAGGACCGTTCTCCATCCCGGCCCGAATCTCCGCTTCGGCCAAAACCGCCATGTGCTGATAGCGCCAGGCCCGTGCGCGGCTGAGCGCGTGAGAGGTGTGCAGCTTGGCTCCCTCGAGGGTGTGCGGGCTGGTGTGCGGGCTGGTGTGCGGGCTCGTGTCGCGTCGGACCGGCGTCTCCCACTCCTTGGCGGGCGATTCGCTCTCGGCACGCGGAAGCTTGATCCCGTGCCGCTCGGCGATGGCAAGCAATTCGGCGACGCCCTTGGCCATCAAAATCTCGCTATTGGGCGCACCGCCACGCATCAGCGCAAGAGTGATCGCGGCTTCCGCCATGGCGACGACAGCGATTTGCCGAAAGTCGTTTCGTGCAAAAGGGAATTTGGGTCTGAGACGGCAAGTCCGATACCGGTACGGCAAGTTCTCGCGCTCGAGATTTCTGGCCTACGATGCAAAGCTCGTGTAGAGCTCTCCTCTGACTCTAAGGAAGCCGCGGCCGCTAAAGGTCATAAGAGCGCCGTGCGCGCCACTTCGGGGCCTTTGACGTGACTTGCTCTCACGTAGCGTTCAGGCTCTTCGGGCTCTTCGGAGGCCCCGCTGACTATGGCCACGATGCGGCTCCACCCCGCCTCCACAGCGCTTGCGTACGTGCTATTTCCGTCAGAGATGGAGTAACGGCCGTCGCCCAAAGGTGCCACGCTGATCGGGTCGCGACGCTCCTTTTCGCCGTCGTAGGCCATTCGCATGAACTTCGCGGCACGCCTGGTTGCCTTGACCCGGACGTGCGCGGCCACGAGGCTCGAGACCGGCAGCAGGACGGCGTTCGGATCCTCTTTGAAATAGCGCCAGGGGTCTTCGGGGAGGAGAACGGACAGAGAGGGCTTCGGTTGGCCCTCCTCCTCGCCGTTCGCCACGCCGAGCCGCAGAACGAGCGTCAGGCCGACGAGGAGCAGCGCGACGAGCGGGATGGCGGGCAGACGTGAGACAATCAGCCCCTCGCGCACGCCGGCAGCCTCCCCTGCGCCAAAGAGGCCGATGTAGAGAGGCGCGCAGGCGCTACCCAGGTTGTCCGCGAGGCCTAGCAGCCCGACCCAGAGGCCCATGCGCGCCCGCGGTGCGAAGGAGGCGATTGCGGCCACGTTGGACGCACTCATCGCCGAGTACGCGGCGCCGCAGATGCCGGTCCATATTAAAAAGCTCCAGAGCTCGTCGATGGCCGCGTGCCACGCCGTGATGATCAGCAGATGGAAGAGCAGCAGCGCGGCCGCGGCTGCCTGCATCCCCAGCGGCGGCACGCCACGTCGCAGCAGCTCGCCAGACGTCAAAATCCCCATCAGAGTGAAGCCGGCCAGCGAGAGGAAGAGATACCTGAGGAGGGAAGCAATCAGCTCTCATCAGTGGCTCGAGGGAAGCAATCAGCTCTCATCAGTGGCTCGAGGGAAGCAATCAGCTCTCATCAGTGGCTCGAGGGAAGCAATCAGCTCTCATCAGTGGCTCAAGGGAAGCAATCAGCTCTCATCAGTGGCTCGAGAAGCGCTCATCATGGCGCTCCGGTGCCATCGGGGGCAGTGACAGTGGGGAGCCATCCGTCGCCATCCGTCGCCATCCGTCGCCATGCATCGCAATCAGTGCCCATCAGCGTACGCGTTGGCAACGGGCCCCCAGCCCCATGTCGCGTCTGTGAACACGGCGAGCACTGCGATGATCGAGAACATGTTGATGGAGAACATGAAGGCCGTACCGTAGATGAAGGCGAGCGTCAGCTGCCATGTGCACACGCCGCGCCTGCGAGCCTCGGAGGAGGTGCCGGCCAGTGCCACGCCGGCCAGAGTAGCCCCCGGCGCCAGAGCGGCGAGCGGCGGCTCGCGTACGTAGAGCTCCTGCAGGCTGCCCAGAAGCGCGAAGGTGGCAAGGAGGAACCATCCCGGAAGTGTACACTCGTCGAGCACGAGCGGCCCGAGCGCGACGTTGACACGCGCGAATAGCGGCACGACCGACGGGCCGACGAAGACGCCCACGAGCGTTGAAGCCGCGAAGAGCGACAGCCGGTGCTTCCTCGTCTCCAGATCCTTGATGGCGTTGATGGTATACAAATTGGCAATGGTCGACATGGTGTTGCCGCCGCCAGCCATGAAGCGCGCGCTGAGCAGCAGCGGCACCGCTAGTGCGCTGTCCACGTCTCCGGCGAGCGCGTACAGCAGCCCGCCGCTGCTGCCACAGATGGCCGCAAGACGCAAGCATGAGCGGAAGGAGACGCCGCAGTCGATCAGGCTGCCCACGAGTGGCTTGAGACTCGTCGTCGCCGCGTAAAACATGACCACGGCAACCAGTTGCACGTGCATCGGCGTCCACCAGCCGCCGTCGGGCGGCGTGATCCGTTGGACGTACTGCCATAGCGACGGCAAGACCACCGAGAACTCCATGCCTCCCACGCCGCTCATGACGGTCAGCAGATTGATGGACGTCGCGAACTCCTGGTCGCTGAGGCTCACCACAGCACGGGCGCGGATGCGCTCCTCCTCCTCGACGTCCTTATCGCGCTGCTTCAATGTCTGGACCGCGGCCATGCTACTGAGGTCCGCTTGAGAGGGACTCCAATTGCTGGTTTCGGTTTTCGAGCTGCCACGATCAGCCACGACCTTTTCAACAGTGTGATGGTGCCTTCTCGGAACCGGTGCGGAGCAACTTGCGGAGCACGCTCCGGCTCACAGCCGTTTCACACAGAGCTGGTTTTCGAGGTTCGTTTCCCACATTCACGGGAATTCGACGAGCACGAAACCACGCATCGCAGGAAAGGTTTGTCCCAGAACCAAGCCGGACGACGAGAAGCGGGGGCTGCTTTGAAAGGAGTCCTGCGTGCCATTTCACAGCCAATGTTTATAGTTCGACACCAATTTCACACCACCCTTCTTCTTCGATGCCTGTACACAAATCAACACGCACCCCGCCCGCACCACAGCGGCCCGCCTCATCGCTTACAGTCGCCTGGCCCGCACTTTTGTGCTTCGTCGTCCTCTTCATCAGCTGGGCGTTCCTGGCGCGCCGGCTCTCGCCGAGACGTCGCTCGTATCTGCCGCCGGATGGTGACGATGACAATGGTGTGCAGCCAGCCTGTGACCATGTTGAGGCCTCAAAGCCGTTCGAGCAAGCCCACGAGCTCGATGAGGCGGCGGCCGCACTGCCGCAGCAGCTCGCCCAGCATCAGTACCTGGCAGCGGGCGCCACGGTGCAGCGCCTCAGGGCAACTGCATCTTCGAGCCAAGCGCCGCTGGCGCAGTCGGCGGCCGCGGCCTTGGCAGGGCTTAAGCCTCCGCACACGGCCGTGACCGTGCTGCGGCGGCACCGAGAGGCGACGGCGGCAATCTCGATGATCCGCAAGAACGACGCGTGGAGCCAGCTGACCACGACGGCCGACGGCACCAAGATGTTCATTCGTCGCGAGAAGGGCGTGCTGTGGGTGAAGGCAGTGCAGCCTCATATGCGCGTGCGACTCGACCACGCGCTGGCGGTGCTGCGCGAGGCGGACCTATACAAGGCGTGGTACCCATGCTGCGCGGTCAGCGAGGTCCTTGCTGACGTGTCCGACCTGGAGGTCCTCTTCCGCTTCGAGAATCATTACCATCCCTTGCCGTGGCTCACGATCCGCGACGACGTGCTCGTGCACACCTATTTGGTGGACTGCAGCCGCGAGCACGGGGGGCTGCTGGCATGCGGCGCGTCGCCCGAGCCCGCCGATTGGCCTCGCACACCGCTCCCTCCCAAGCTGCAGGGTCGTTACACAGGGCGCACCCACTTGTACGCCCTTCAATTCTACTGCGAGCCACGTACGGCAACCGGCGGCGGCCTCGCCGGCGGAGGAGGTGGCGAAGGCGACGATTGCTCGTTGACGCTGCAGATAGGGATCAAAGACACCGGCCTTCCCGCGTGGCTGCTCGACTTTATCCTCGGGGCCACGCTCGCACGCCTCTTCGCCGACCTGGCCAAGGCCGCGCACGCCATTGCCGCGCGCCCGCAGAGCAACTTGCACTGGCGTGCGATGGGGGCCAGGCCGAAGTTGTATACGCAGTGCCTCCCCGAGCTGATCAGCGCATGCGAGGCCGCCCAGTCGGGCGATCGCCCCGGCTCGGGTGCGCGCACAGCAGTGCAGCCAGCAGGCAGCGCGGGCGTTCCGACCTTGCGGGTGCCGCCCCCGCCCGTTGCTGGGTTTGATGGACTGGCAGCGGCGCTCAAGTGCTGCCTAGCGCCCAAGCGCCAGCAGTAGTCGAGACTTTGGTGAAATCCCTGAAACGCGCACCCCCGAGAAAGCGCGAGAAACCCGCGACATTCGAGAAATCTGGAAATTGCGGACCGGAGGTCAGTCAGACATTACAGGAACTGATGTAACCTACGTCAGTCAGTCAGTCACGTCAGTCGTCGCCAGTCAGTCTTCAGGCAACTAGCAAGGCAAAAATGGGTTGTCTCTTTAATTAAATTTAAGTAGATCCTCTCCATTCGAATTCAGTTTAAACTTGTACGCCGGAGAGGTGTCTTTGGTGTCGAGTGCATGCTGACTTGACCGTGGCAGTGAAGCCATTTTACAATTGTTTTTGTGGAGCTTTGTAAAATCTCCCGACCTCTGCGACGAAACTGTGCGTCGCCGCACGATGGCGATTATGGCAGTTCTCTCGCTTCTCTCGCTCTCGCCGCTCGCGCTCATGCTGCCTTTCGCGCAGCGCTCGGTGCAGCCGGTCACTCAGCGTGCGGAGCCGACGCGCATGATGTTTGGCGGAGGCAAAGGTGACGGTGGCGAAGGCGGCTTCATGGACAAGCTCAAGCAGGCGCAGGAAATGTTCAATCCGGAGATGATGAAGTGCGTCGGCGCGCGGCAAGCTCGCGCGCACCACGGCGTCCGTGCAACTCTGATACCCAATCACCTGCGACTCCCATCGTGCGTCTCGCAGGAAGTACACGCAGGTCGGCGTGCGCGTGCAGCAGCTGCAGCAGGAGCTCGCGCAGACTGAGGTGGAGTGCTCGACCAAGGACGGCGGCGTTTCCGTCAAGATATCCGGCACGCAAGTGCCTATCAGCATCGAGGTCAGCGACGCGCTCTGCGCAAAGGGCGTCGAAACGGTGTCGGCCGAGCTCACTCTGGCTATGAAGCAGGCGCATGCAAGGAGTGGCAAGTATGCGCAGGACAAGATGAAGGATGTGTACGTCGAGCTCGGGTTGGCACCGGGCATGGCGGGCCAGTAGAGCGATCCACGATCGCTGCATGCGAGAAGGGGAAACTGTTGAAAGACGCCGCCCGGGGGGCTTTCTTTTGCACGTCTGTCCCGTGTCCATGCGAGCGGCACGCCAATTCGTCCGCGAGCTACTCAATTTTTCCTTCGTTATCACTGTGCACCGTGTATAACTTGTAACGCCGCGGAACGAATCTCTCCCCCGGGGGACCGAGTACTACGAACTCTGCGGACCTGATTGTTTCCGGCTCCCGAGCCTTCCACGTATCTCGTATAGCAGGTGCGAGGTGGAGTACACCTACATTACATGATGGTCCACAGAATTCGTATGCGTCGTGTGTATGCTAGTGTATGCTGGCTACATGTATGCTCCTCTAGCGCTTGATCACCAGTCGGTGATATCTCGTCCAAATAGCTTCGTCTTCAGCCAATCGAACAGGACGAGAAAGCGTGTGCGCGGCGAGACTTGCTTGACCACGTAGACCGAGCGCCAAAGTAAGAAGCCGACCGAGCCGGCCTCACTCAGAAGCCGATTGTCGCCCACTTGGATCTGCGACAGCGCCTCACCGCCGCCCAGATAGGCGAGGAGTCCGAGGTTGAGGAACGCAAATGGGCGGGCCTCGACTGCGCCGCGCAAGGCCAAGGTTCGCTGCAAGTCGCCGGCCGCTGCTGCATGGGAAACCGGCGGCGCAGCAAGCTCACATCCACTCTCGTCTAGCATGGCTCCTGGCGAGCTGCTCGGCCCTGCGCCTTGAGGCAGTCCGCTCAGATCGTATCCACGGTTGAGCAGCCGTGCTACATACGCGCCCTGCTGCGCCGCTACCTGAGCCGTTTGTGGCAAGAGGCTCCCATCGGCGCTGTAGCAAGCGGACGCATCCCCGATAGCCAGCAGCGTGCCCACAGGTGCGCCGCGTACCCGGAGCCATGGGTCGACTGTCAGGCGACCGGGCGTGGCCGCTGGCACACCCACGGCGTTCGAGGCGACCACCTGGCCATTCGCAGTCCATTGCCGAGCCCAGAACTCGGGCCGGAACCCGGGCTCGTCATTGGCATCGGACGGCGAGGGCGGAGTTTCGTCAGTTTCGTCAGCCGTCCGGGCGCAGTCGACGAGGCGGCGTACGAGCGTCTCTGTCAGCGCTGCCGGCCCCGTCCCAGCAGCCCACATGATGAGCCCACACTTGAGCTCCACCTCGTCCCAAGTCCCCTCGGCACGGCCTGCCCCTCCGTCGCCAAAGCGCTTCTGCTTGATGACAATCCGTTGTGGGGAGTCGACACGAGAGACGCGGGCGTTGAGCATCACCTTGACACGTCGCGCCCGAAGCGTCTCAAGCGCTCGCTTGCGCAGCAGCCTATCGAACTGTGGCAGCACTTCGGCCCCACTGTGGACAAGGACCACTTGTGCGTAAGGCACCAGAGGGGGGTAGAGTCTCTGGACCGCATCGACCAGAAAGTCTGAGAGCTCACCGCAGTACTCCACTCCCGTAGGGCCGCCACCGACCACAACGAATGTGAGCATGCGCCGGCGCTCCTCTTCACTCAGACCCGGCGCACTGGCCCTCTCGAGCGCAGATGCGACAGAGCGGCGCAGGGCTTGTGCGTCATTCAGTTCTTTTAGGAACCTGCAATGCTCGATCACGCCAGGGATGTTGCTCGCACTCGATCGGACACCCGCGGCATAGACGCAGATGTCGTAGTAGACCTGGCGGCACGGGCCCTCCTCCTCCTTGCCGTCCGCCTCCTTGCTGTCCGGATCGCCAATGCACACTGCTGCACGACGGGTGATGGGATCAAGGTCTTGCACCACCCCCTGGATGAAAGCTGCGCGTGGGTTGGAGGCGCGCATCGGCTCAGTGATGCTGCGGTACTCCACTGTGCCGACGGAGGACGCCGCAAGCATGGGCGTGAAGACGAAGTACGATCGTGGTGAGATCACAAGACACCTGAATAAGTCGGCGTCCACAATCTTCACGAGGGCGTGCGCGCCCCAGCCCGATCCGATGATCAAGAGCCGAGGGCGTGGGTCCGTCGCGTCCTCCCACGCCTCCAAGCAGTCGATCGGGTCGACGCTCTCATCAGCAACGCGCCGTGCAAGCAGGAACGCGTCCTCAACGGTGTCCAACCCACGCGTAAGAAGAGTGTCCAGCGTGCGAATCCAGTCCAGCGCCGGCTGTGGATCGGCCTCCTGCTTGCACGTGACCGAAGAGCCGCGTGGAATCACGCGTGAAGAGCGCAACGCCAGTTGGACAGGCAGCAAGTGCAATGTGAGCAGGACCAAGGCGAGCGTCATTCACAAGCACCGGGACGGCGCTGATCTGTGTGCGGCGGCGGTAGGCGCGTCCCACGCTCGCGTTCGCCCAAATTAATCACAACCTCCTCCAACTGTACGAAATTCAAAAACTTCGGCGGCGATTTCGTCACTGGAATCTGCTTCGTCATTCGCCTCCAATTTCTCGAGCGCATCAGGACGGACGGTCATCCAACGCGAGCTCCGCCCTTTCGAGCGCACCAATGTCCGCCGCCACGCGCACAATCCTCCGGCGTGCGAGCAGCCGGGTCGCTACTCTCAATAGTTCTGGCGTCGGCGAGGTTCGAGTGGATTTGAGATCGGGCAGGATCGCCGCGCCGCCACCGCCACCTCTGCAATTTGAAGGACTCGCCAAGAAGGCGATGCAGTACGCACCCATGACGGTTGAGGAGAGCCTTTTCATCATCGAGCAGTCTCTGGCAAATGGCCAGCTCAAGGCGACCGAGGCCGTCATGACCGGCGTTCGGCTTCTTCGCAAGCAGGTTGCGCGAGAGGAGGAAGTGCTCCTTCGTGAGGCTCTGCACGCATGAGAGCAACGTGCTCTGCTTCTCCGCGACGCTCTGTACGCATTCGCTTGTGCATTCACGAAAGAGATGCAACAATGTGGCGCAGCGCTGGCGACCCTAGAACTTGCTGCGAGTCGGCAGCTGTATAGATATACGCACTCACCCGAGAGTTGCTGTGGAGCCGCGCCTCTTGTGTAGTAGCAGGTCACCCATATGCAGCATGTACCATTCATCATAGTCAAAGACGCTCGTTCACTTAATGATTCGTCCACAGTACCTCATACACGGTGCCTAGGTAGGTGCTCGTAACACCCCGTCTGCGAGTGAGTGCACGACAGTGCTCCACACGAGATGCCCCGAGTTTGGTCAGAAGCCCTCCCAAGAGGAGTCGCCGGAGGTGAAGTCCTCCTTGGCTCGCTTGGAAGGGCGCGCGCAGCCGTCAAGGACACGGCCGAGGTCAGCGCCGCCGCCGCCACCGCCGCCAGCGCCCATCTCTCTACGAAGGGACTCGATCGGGTTGCCTTCGCTCGCACTTCGCCGCACTTCGAGCGCGCCCACATCGAGCGCCGTATCGAGCGCGCCCGCATCGAGCGGCACGCCAACCTGCTCATCCAGCCCCACATGGGCAAGGGAGCAGTGTGAAAAGTTGCGTGTGTCCGCGTCGCCCAGCAGCGAGGGGACTACGGGTGCAGGTACGCGCCGGGCGAGCATGGCAGCCCAATCCAAGCTGCTAAAGAAGCGACAGCTACGCAGGCCGTCGTGGCGAGCGAGGGCCCATCGAACGTGCTCATTCGTCTGGAGCAGCGTGCAGATCAATGCTTTGGCGGGCTCACTCAAATTGGCCAATCGGCTGTCCTCTTCCTGCTGCTGCTGCTGCTGCTGCTGCTGTTGCTGCTGCTGTTGCTGCTGCTGTTGCTGCTGCTGCTGCTGCTGCTGCTGCTGCTGCTGCTGCTGCTGCTGCTGCTGCTGCTCGTCGGTGCGCTCGCCGCCCCTCGGTGCACCCGCTGCCACGATGCTGCCCATCATAGTGATGCTCGGGGAGGGAGATTCAATGCTGGGTGGGGCGACGCCGCCGATGTAGGCGCGCTGCACATGCGAACAAGGGCTGCCGCAGCCGCAGCCGCAGCCGCAGCCGCAGCCGCTCCCGCTCCCGCTCCCGCTCCCGCTCCCGCTCCCGCTCCCGCCATCCGTGAGGCTGTGGCCTCGCTGAAGAAACCGCTCCGTAGCGAGGCTGGGAGAGTAAGGGGGTAGGTCAGAGGGAGAGCTGTCACTCCCGAGGCGGGCTAGCACGGCGTGCGAGACGGCTTCGAACGCGCTGATGGCCCGGAGCACTTGGATCGGGTCGTTGGCGTCGCCGGATGAGAAAGGAACCTCGCCGCTGAGGCACTCGAGCAGCACCACGCCAAACGACCACCAGTCAGACGCCATCGTCGAGCCCGATTCCTCAAGCTGCTCGGGCGCCGCGTACTCCCACGTGCCCACGACTGTCATCGCGCGCCCCGCACGCCCCATGTGTACGGCCGTCCCGAAGTCACATAGCACGCAGTAACCTTGGCTGTCGATCAGCACGTTCTCCGGCTTCAGATCGCGGTAGGCATAGCCGCGCTCGTGTAGGTGGCCGAGGGCCATCGCGAGAATGCCCGAGTAGAAGACGGCGTGCGGCTCGGGCATGGCCTGCCGCCGCCGCCCCAGCCGCAGTAGCACGCCGCGCAGGTCGCCGCCCAGCACGAGCGAGAGCAGAAAGTAGAGCGTGTTCGAGTCTTGGAATGTGGAGTGGAGCGCGACAATGAAGGGGTGCGGTTGCAGCGCACGAAGCGCCTTCTTCTCGCGCAGCACGTGTTTGCCCTCTCCCACCTTGGCTACTCGCTCCTTGCTGATTGCCTTGAGCGCAAAGTAGGGACTGATGTTGCCCTCGACGCCTCGCATCCTCACGAGCCACACGAGCGAGTGCGCGCCACGAGAGATGGCACGCACCTTGGTCAGGTTGGATGGTGCGCACGCGAACTCGCCCGGAGCCCACCCTGGAACCTCCTCCTCCATGGGCGCTGGAGTGCATAATGGCGGCAGGGCGACGAGCATGGTTGCCAAGGGGTCATCGGTCACTTCCATGGATGGGCGCCGATAGCACTATCGGCTGCGAAGGTCCGACCGGCGCATCGCATCGATCGACTCCACCCAAGTCAAGTCAAGAAGCAAGTCGAGTCGGTGGCGGTGCCGAAACTGTTTCGACGAGAATGCCCGCGAGAAGAACCGCGACGGGTCTTACCGGTTCAAAAACGACGTGGGCGGCGGCGACGGTGCCGTGTGACGCCCAAAGTTACACGGCTGTGAACCCAACGTGAAGGTGCCAGATTACAGTGACGGTATCCATCATGGAACCAGACAGGGGGATGCGGGAGAGCCCATGGGGTGATCTCTCCGCCGTTTTGGGGGGAAGGGGATTCCCAGGGGGAAGCCTGATAGGCACCCTGTTATGCGGTTCGTATGCCGTGCTCCGCGCGCATGCTGTCGCTGCTCTATGAAGAGCGTCGCCGATCCTGCCGATTCTCTACGGCGGGCGGACGTTTCGATATCGATGCGCGTCAGCTTTGAGTGTGTTATGTGTTCCCGCCCACCCACCGCGATTCAGAGCCTGGTCTAGCTATACAATTGTAGCAGGGACCGGGATGTCGCGCTCACCACTCGCTCACCAGGCTGCCGTTTGTGTAGTTTGATGAACCGCGGGGGGGAACCGCAATCTTCAACCAACGCGACCAGGTTTCCGTCAGGAAAGACAGAGGACAATAACGAAACCTTTGAGACTTTTTGGGGGCGCTGAGGAATTACGGCCGCTGACGCCGCCTGCCGCTGCCGCCCTCGCCCTCGCAGCCGCCGCCCTCGCCGCCACCCCCATACTCAGCGCTGAACATGTTGCGGCTGTTTCTGCTGATCGGTCTAGCGCTCAATGCTGAATCGTACCTTTGTTGTGCTGGTTCTATCGATATTTCCAATTGTGCTCAAGATCTCTGTGCCTGTGGCAACAATCCACCCCGCTGTACGCGTTCCATTTACTGCGACTTCTGTTCCCACAGCCACCACCCGCATCATCCGCATCATCCTCATCATCCGCATATTCCTCATACTCACTATCCGCCACCGCCACCACCTCCGCCGCACACTACCACAGCTGAACCATGCTCAAACACCTGCAACTTCGCCTCTGATGGCTATTGCGACGATGGCGGACCCGGAGCGCAGTACGCCAGCTGCGACCTCGGCACCGACTGCGTGGACTGCGGATCTCGGTTGTGCTCAAACACCTGCAACTACGCTTCGGATGGTGATTGCGACGATGGCGGACCCGGAGCGGAGTATGCGGCATACTGCAGCCTCGGCACCGACTGCACAGACTGCGGGACCGCGGCGGAGGTGAGCAACAGCGCAGGCCTGACCAGTGCACTCGCCAACACCGCCGTCGGCCGCATCGTCCTTGCCTCCGGCACCTACTACCTCACCGCCGAGCTCAGTATCACCAGGAGCGTCATCCTCGCGGCGGCGGCGGGAGCCACGGTCATCCTGAACGCACAAGCGGAGTCCTCGAGTCCGCGCAGTGTGCTGAACATCAACCCGGGCTCGTCGGGCGTCGTGCAACTGATCGGGCTCGGCATCACGGGAGGCTACCGCGATCATGGTGGTGGTATCGCCGTCGTGCAAGGCACAGTGTCAATCGTCAACTGCCAAGTGTATTCCAACCAAGCTACCAATGGCGGTGGTGTCGCTGTCGTGGGAGGCACCGTCTCAATCATGAGCTCCCAGATCTACTCCAACGCAGCTTCCTGGGACGGCGGCGGTGTCTATGTCTCAGCTGGCACAGTCACGATTACGTCTTCCTCGATCCACACCAACTCAGCTGCGTATGGGGGGAATGTCTATGCCCGGGACGGAGGCACGGTCTGCTTCTGGGCAACGACCCTCACCGGCGTCTATGAATATGGTGGCACAGTCACAGCTTGCGCGGCGCCGCCGCCTTCGCCGCCGCAGTCTCCACCGCCGCCCTCGCCCTCGCCGCCGCCGCCCTCGCCCTCGCCCCCGCCCTCGCCCTCGCCGCCTTTGCCGCCGCCGCCCTCGCCCCCGCCGCCCTCGCCCTCGCCCCCG
>JWZX01002687.1:0-20909 GCA_001275005.1 Chrysochromulina tobinii | reverse complement strand
GGCGCGCCGTCCGTGGAGGCGGGGGCAGCCGGGCTACCCCCACCGTCGGCGAGCGCGATCTCGCGAATCGATCTCCAGAGGCAGCCATCGGCCTCCTCACCTTCTCACGTCAATCGCGCGCCGCGACCCGTCGCGCTCGCGAGCGCCGTGCCGGGCGTCTCGCAGACAACAACGCACCCGCCCAGGGGGGCGCCTCCCCTGTCGGCGCCCGGCACGGCGCCCGGCGCATGCCCGTTGGCGGCGGAGGGGAGGGCGGTGCTATCACTGCGGCCTCGGGCGACATGGAGCGCGCCGCTCTGCGGTACCAACCAGGGAGCCTGCCTCACCGCCGTCGTCCTCAGCAGTGATAGCAAGCAACTCTGGTCCGCAGCGGTCGAATGCGGCAATTCACATTCACACCAAGCGGTCGAGTGCGGCAGCTCCATCGGCGCTGACCGCGGCCCCGGCGGCGGCGGCACGTGGCGGCTGCGCCTCTGGTCGTTTGACGAAACGAGCGCGCGCCTGACGCGTACCCTTGAGTGCCAGAGCGGAGTGAGCAGCTTGATTGCCCACTCGGGCCACGTCTACGTCGGCAGCCGCGACGGGCGCCTGTGGCGGCACGCCGAGGTAGGCGCGCAGCCGGCGATGGCCTTCTCCGTGGGCTTCAGCTCACCTCTGTCGGCGCTCGCGATCGAGCCGGCGGCCCGTGCGGGGTGGTCCTCGGACGGGAGCACCGCGCGCGGCCGTCCAGCGTTGCTCGTGTGTGGAAGCGTCGAGGGGGCGTGTGCTGCCGAGCTGCCGTTGCGCAGCGCGACCGAGCAGCAGCTGACGGTCCGAATGGAGGGCACCGGCACTGGAATGGAGGGCACCGGCACTGGAATGGAGGGCACCGGCACTGGCATCGGCCTCAGCACTGGCGTTGGCCTCGGCGCGCCTAGTGCTCGGTACGGCGCTCGTTTCGACGACCCTGCGGCACACGCCCACCACGGCGCTGACGAGGGCGGCTTTGCCGCGTGCCTCGCGACGTTCGGCTTGCCGGGAGAAGGGCTGCCGGGCGCCGCCGCGCGTGCGCTCTTCAGCACCAGCGGCGGCGGCGGCGGCGGCGGCGGCAGCGGCAGCGCTGTGCTCCACATTCATTCGCTCCGAGATGGACCAGGCTGTGGCGCGCGGCTTGGGCGCGTGCCACTCGACGCGCCCGTGACGGCGCTCCTCGCCCTCGCGGGCGGCGGCGCTCTAGTCGGCCTCGCCTCCGGCGCCGTCGCGCGCGTGCTCGTGCCCACCTGCGCCGTGGTGGGCGCTCATAACGGCGTCAACGGGCTCGAGTGGATCGTTGGCGCCGTGGTGAGCGCTCACAACGGCGCGGTCGCGCTGCTCGCGCGTCCGCCGCCGTTGGCTGGCGGCGCGTCGTTGGCACGTGACGGCGGCGGCGGCAGCAGCGGCAGCGGTCCCAGCGGCGGCAGCGGCACGATCGTCTCGGCGGGTGCGACGGATGGCACGCTACGTGTGTGGACTCTGGCCTCGGGCGGCGGTGCCTCGACATCCCATTCACAGTCCCCGACCAAATTCACAGTCGCCGCTGGTGCCGCCGGTGTCGCTGGCGCGGAGCTCACTTGCATTGAGAGCCATCCAGCTGCGGAGCTGTGCGCCCTGCTCGCCACGACGCGTCCAGGCGTCCTCCTGAGCGCCGACCGTCGTGGTCTCGCCACCTGCTGGGCAGTTGGAGCGGCCGACGGCACCGCGCCAGCCCGAGGGACGGCTGTGGGGAGTTCCGTTCGATGCAGCA
Organism: Chrysochromulina tobinii; assembly: GCA_001275005.1. Classification (NCBI taxonomy): domain Eukaryota; phylum Haptophyta; order Prymnesiales; family Chrysochromulinaceae; genus Chrysochromulina; species Chrysochromulina tobinii. Next base: position 19,147 of record JWZX01002687.1, on the reverse strand, counting down.
GCCGTGAATTCCCCACTGCCGCGACGGCGCCCGCGACGGCGCCTTCGGTGCGTCCGCTCCCGGCAGCCACGACGAGCGTGGCTGCCAGGCTGGACGGCACGCCCGCATCGCCCGCGCCGGTGCCGCTGCCGCCGCAGATGGACACGCCGCCGGTGCCAACGTTATTGCACGCGGCCCCGGCGTACGTGTATCGGGGCGCACCGCCGCCCGGTGGCGCGCGTCGGTCAAGTCAGTAAGAACCTTATGTGGTGCTTGCCGATTTTATTTTGGACGTTTTCTCATGTTTTCAACTTTCGGAAGGAGCAGCACGGCGTCACGCCCAACGCGGCGCGTACATGGCGACTGAGGTCACTTTCACCGTCCCCGATGGCGTCTACGCGGGTGATGAGTTCATGCTCGAGTACAACGGCACGGAATTGATGGTCTTGTGTCCCGATGGGTGCGGCCCCGGCGACGCAATAAGCCTGCAGGTCGATTTGCCTCAGCCTCTAGAGGCGGAATCAGGGGATGGGCCTTCGCAGGTGACGATTGTGGTGCCTGCTGGGTGCTATGCGGGCGATGAGTTCACTGTCGAATTCAACGGCCAGAGCTTCAACATTTGCGTTCCTCACGGGTGCTATCCGGGCGATGAGCTCACCGTGGATGTGCCTGAGCCCGAGCCACTGCCAAGCAAACTGCACGATCAGAAGCGAAAGGCTGCGCCGTCCCCCGCTGCTGCGCCCGCGCCTGCAGCTGAGGACCCCGGGTACAAATTCAAACCTGGCCAGCGAGTCGAGTTGATTCGCAGCGACGGCGCTTACTCTCCGGGGACCATCGTGTGCGGCTTCGAGGGCGTCCTCGACGTGATGTACAAGGTCCAGCTGGACAATGGCCTTTTCAAGGAGGCGGTGCCGGAGGAGGATATCAGTGACAAGTGCTGCGAGGTGGGTGACCTCTTCGACGGATTGTGACCCTGTGACCTTGCGACGCACACGCACCAGCCACGCTTTAGCCATGGGTTCCAACCACACAATCGAACAGGCACAGGGCGGATCCTTCGCGCCAGGTCGCCGTCGCGCGTCGGGTCCGTCACAGTTTTGAATGAGACGGTTTATATGACGAGATGACTGTGCCTTATCCGCGGAAATCCGGGCCGCGGGGGCTTGTCATTATACGCTACACAGCGAGGACCGACGCATCTTCTGCTCCTGGCGCCCGAGGCCTCGCCCGCCCTCTCTCAAACTCGGTCTCGAAGGACGGGCTGTGAATCAGTCTGTGAATTCACCTGCCTGCCTCCCCGTCGGTCTTCGCCAAGCAGTACGCCGACCCGTCTCTCCCCTGCTCTTGCTCGTTCTTCTCCGCGCTGTCCTGTCCTCGCCGCCGCCTCGCCGCCTCCTCGCCGCCTCATAATCTCGCTCATAATCTCGCTAATAATCTCGCTCATAATCTCGCCGCCTCGCCGCCGCCTCGCCGCCTCCTCGCCGCCTCCGTAGACCCCCTCTACTCGTGGCCGAGCGCGCGCACGTACTCGTCCGTGGGCACCTCGTACTCATTCGCAAAGAATTTCGCCTTATTGGACTGGAGGAACTTGAGAAGCTCTGTGAGCTTGGCCACGAGGACTGTCAAGTGCTCTCGCTGCATGTTGCACTTGGCGAGCAGCTCGGGCAGCTTGACGAACAGACGCAGCAGGTGCTCCGCGCCGTACACGTCCACGGGCGCAGCAGCCTTATGCTTGCATTGGTCACGGTACTGGCGACGCTCGTACCTGTGACACGCGGAGAGCGCTCAGTGCAGCACGCAGCGCAACTCTTAGAGGGCGACCCCGAGGGCGACTCGGTGGGCTGCATGCTTACGCATAGAGGAGCAGCGTGGGCAGCGCCTGGTTGAAGTAGCTGCGCAGGCCGTCGCACACCTCGCCGTACAGGCGCTCGTGCGCGGTGCGACGCGTCTTCGCCGATTTAAACTCGTCGAGAAGCTCCGTGATCGTCGCTCCGCCCGTTCGTGGCAGCGGCACTAGCTTGCGCTCGCGTGTGATGCGCTCCCAATCTTCGATCATCTTGAGCTTCAACCCGTGCGGCAGGCGCAGCGACTCGCGCAGCTCGGCGCTCAGCGCCTCCTCCGACGGGCCCTCGATTCGCGCCTTCTTGGCCACGCCGCCCGCGCCTCCGCCACCAGCGGCGCCGCTGCCGACCCCGCTCTCGGCCTTGACCTTCTGCTTGTGCGCACGTTGGAAGTCCTTGATACGATCCTTCTGGAGGGCAACGTTCTCAGGCGAGTTCTTCAGGATGCGCGACTCTGGCACCCACTCGTCCCAGTGCGTGCTGTACCCGGTGTACCGGAGCAGGTACAGCCGGAGCTTTCCGCCGCTGGGCGCGTCCTTCGTTTCCATCTGCCTGACTTTCGCCTCGTGGATGAGCGGCCCATGGTAGGCGAGCACGTCCTCGCCTTCGGTGAACGCGAAGGATTGCGGCATGACGCAGCGTGAAGGCTCGTGTGCTCGTGGTGGTCCCGCTTGGCTAAATCGCGACGCGCTATCGACGTTTCACTTTCGGTCAAGCGAATCAAATTTCACCCCACCTGGTACGACTCAGGCTCAACTAAGGTTAGAAGCTTTGAAACGCTTCGTGAAGTCTTCGTCTCGTTGGCGGGGAGACGAGGCCGCTGTCTGGTCGCGCGAGCGGCGGGAGGTGCCGCTCGGGCGGGCGCCATGTTCGAGCTCGGTGCGCGCGGCGCGCTGCGCGGCGCGCCCTCGTCACGCACGCATGGACGCCGACCTTGACACCGTGCTTCCGCTCATCCGTCCTGCGCAGCGCGCCTCACCGACGTGGTGCACATAGCGCCCTCTGAGTTCGGCAAGAAGCTGCTGACGACGATCACCGACGCGCTCTCAGAAAAGTATCCCAACAAGGTGGTGCCGAACGTGGGTCTGTGCGTCGCGCTGTACGATGTGACTCACGTCGGCGAGTCGCAGCTCTATCCGGGCAACGCGGCGCACCACACCACCGTTGAGTTCCGGCTCGTCATCTTCCGCCCGCTTGTGGGCGAGGTGCTCGACGGCACGCTGGTGAGCTGCGATGCACAGGGCGTGCGCATCTCGCTGGGCTTTTTTGACGAGGTCCATGTGCCCGGCCGGCTGCTCCAGGAGGGGTCCAGCTGGTCACAGGAGGAGAAGCTCTGGGTGTGGTCCGTGCCCGGCACGGACAACCAGAAGCTCTTCTTCGACACGCAGAACCCGCTGCGCTTTCGAGTGGAGGCGGTGAAATTCCGCGAGCCGTCGGGCGAGGCGGCGGCCAAGGCACCGCCGCTCGCCGACCACGTGAGCGAGTCACGCGCCGCCACGCCCACGCCCACGCCCACGCCCACACCCTCGCGGGCCGGCTCGCAGCCTGCCTCGGCCGCCAGGGCGGACGCAGCAGCGGCGGCCGCGACGCCGCCGCCCACACCCGGCTCGTCGGGGCGCAACGGGCAGCAGGCGAGCCTGGCTCGGCTGCCGCAGGCGCTTCCGCCCGCCATGCAGATCATCGGGAGCATGGACCGCGCCGGCCTCGGTCTGAACATCTGGTGGCCGCCGGACCCTGACTTTGATCCGGACCCTGAGCCTGACGACGTGGACGCCATGGAGGAGGGGAGCTAGCCCGCGACGAGCGCGCGCTCCCATATAATTCGTACTAAATTCGTGTTAAGTTTTGTTCACAGTCGGGCGTTGCGAAACTTGTTTATTACTGCAGCGTCGACGAGGCTGGCTCAGAAATCGACTGAATGGACAGTCCATCCGACGCACATGCCTAAAGCTTCACGAGGAAAATCGCCCGCATCGGCGCTCAAGCAGCCCACCCCGTACGCGCGGCCAGCCTCAGCAGCAGCACCCTCTGGCGGCATTAGCAAAGGCGGCGGCGGTGGCGGCGGCGGCTTTGGCGGCAAGCACCGGCACGTCGGCGTCGAGCTTCACCACTCCCTCGGTCAGCACTTGCTCAAGAACCCGCTCGTGACGCAGGCGATGATCGAGAAGGCGGCCATCAAGGGCACCGACACGGTCCTCGAGATCGGCCCCGGTACGGGCAACCTCACCATCAAGCTGCTCGAGTCGGCGAAGAGGGTGATCGCATGCGAGCATGACCCTCGCATGGTTGTCGAGCTGCAGAAGCGTCTGCACGGCACGGAGATGCTGCACCGGCTCACGCTGATCCACTCCGACTTCCTCAAGATCGAGCTCCCCTTCTTCAACCTGTGCGTCGCCAACATCCCATACCAGATCTCGTCTGCTCTCGTCTTCAAGCTCTTGGCACATCCGCACAAGTTCCGCTGCGCGATCCTGATGGTGCAGCGCGAGTTCGCGATGCGGCTGTGCGCCAAGCCGGGCGACGAGCTCTACTGCCGCCTCTCCGTCAACACGCAGCTCCTCGCCAAGTCCGACCACCTGATGAAGGTCTCGAAGAACTCCTTCCGGCCGCCGCCAAAGGTCGACTCGAGCGTGGTGCGGCTCGAGCCGCGCAACCCTGCGCCTCAGGTGAACTTCATCGAGTGGGACGGATTGGTGCGCCTGTGCTTCAACCGAAAGAATAGGACGCTCGGCGCCATCTTCCACACCAAGAGTGTCCTCAAGCTACTCGCCGAGAACCTCAAGACACAACGGGCGCTGGCCGGCGGCACCGTGGCCGACGGCATGCCTCTGCTGCCGCCGCCGGTGGCTGCTGCCGCCGCCACAGGCGCGCGGCCCAACCCGTTTGCAAGCGCGCTCGCCCCGCCGTTGGCCGGTGCCTCGAGCATGGACGTTGAGCTTGATGAGGATGATGACGACGACGGCGGCGGCGGCGGCCTGAAGGCCGACTTGCTGCCCGTTCGCGCTCTCGTCGACGAGGTCCTCGCAGCCACGGGCTTCGCGGAGCAGCGCGCGTCAAAGATGGACCTGGACGACTTTATGGCGTTGCTCGCCCGCTTCAACGCTGCGGGCATCCACTTTTATGGCACGGGCATCGAAAGCGGCGACTGAGGTCTGAGCGGCGGGCGCGACGGACGCGCCGTGAACGCTTTTTGACAAAAGGTTAGCCCTGCCATGCTTGCTACAATCTGCGGTGTGTTGAATGTGGTGGTGCGCGGGGAGACCGCGACGAAACTGTCTGTGAAACTTTCACGCACAATCTGCTTTCGGAGGTCTTCGGCACCTGCGTGCATTTTAGACAAGACCGCTTTATAAGCAACAGGTCTGCATCGCGTGCCCCAAGATGAGCACGGAGCATGGCCCCTTTCTGAGCCTCGAGTGGAAATCCCTCTTCCTCTCTCTGAAGAGCAAGGGCAAACCAACCAAGAACATCCTCAACGGTTGCAACGGCTTCATGCCCGCAGGGCATCTGCTCGCCGTCATGGGGCCGAGCGGCTCGGGCAAAACCTCCTTCATCAACGCGCTGGCTGATCGCACGCCCATGGCGAAGGGCCTTAGGCTCTCGGGTGAGTTCCTGGTCGGCGGCGTGCCGCGTCACAAGGTCGGCACCTTCTCGCGCATCTCGTCGTACGTGCTGCAGGACGACAACCTTTATCCGATGCTGACCGTATACGAGACGCTGCTGCTCGCGGCACGTTTCCGGCTGCCGTCGAGCGTGACGCTGAAGGAGAAGCGCGCGGCCGTCGAGGCGCTCATCAACGATTTGGGCCTCCGCTCCGCTCGCGACGTGCAAATCGGCGACGAGAAGAGCAAGGGCGTGAGCGGCGGAGAGAGGAAGCGGACCGCCGTCGGAGTGGAGATCATCGGCAAGCCGAGGATCATCTTCCTCGACGAGCCGACCTCCGGGCTGGACGCGTTCCAAGCGCTCAAGGTCATCCAGATGGTCAACAGCCTGTGTGCGGTCCGCGGCTGCACCATCGTCATCTCGATCCATCAGCCGCGCTCCTCGATCTACTCGCTCTTCGATCAACTGCTGCTGCTCGCCAAGGGAATGACCATCTTTCACGGCGATGCCACCGCGGCCGTCGCGCGCTTCGGCACCTTGGGCTTCGAGTGCCCGAAGCACTTCAACCCCGCCGACTTTTTCATCGACCTCGTCTCCGTCGACACGCAGGCGGGCAAGAGCGGAGACGCAGACGTCGCGCGCATCGAAGAGCTCGCAAATGCGGCGGAGAAGGCTCAGCTTGGCGACAAGCACGGCCGCCACGCCTCCTCCGCCGCCAGGCCGGAGAGCGATCTCGAGGCGGCCCACCTCCTCGAGGGGACGCACAAGAAGGCGCTCTGCTGCGGCGCCACCAACTCGACGATCGCCGAGCAATTCGCACTGCTCTACCTTCGCGCCTTGCGCTCGCGGGTTCGCGACAAGATCGCGCTGATCGCGCCCATTTTTGTATCGATCTTCTTTGCACTCGTGGCGGGCTGGTTGTACAGCGGCCTCACCCTCTATCAGAAATCGATCCAGGATCGCACCGGCATCCTCTTCTTTGTGTGCATCAACCAGGCCTTTGGAGGCATCTTCAGCGTGATCAACACCTTCCCGTTGGAGAAGAAGATTGTCGACCGCGAACGCACGGCGGGAGCTTACGCCGTCTTCCCTTACTACATCGCCAAGTGGACCGCCGAGCTGCCCTTCGCCGCTCTCGGTCCCTTCATTTTCGGATGCATCATCTACTGGATGGTTGGCTTCCAGGCGCGCGCTGACAAGTTCTTCATCTTCTGTGGCATCATCGTGATGATCAACGCGACCGCGGTCGCCTGGGGCATGTTCATCTCGTCGACGGCCGACAGCGTGCAGCAAGCAACCGGCCTCGCGCCGCTCATCCTCATCATCTTCCTCCTCTTCGGAGGCTTCTACATCAACACCGAGAACATCCCTGTTGAGCTCGCTTGGATCTCCGAGATCTCGTTCTTCAAGTGGGGCTTCAAGGCCTTGTGCATGAACGAGTACTCCGGGCTCGTCTTCCTCGACTCCCGAGGCAGGCCGTGCCCCGAATCCATGGCAATGAGGGCGTCCGACCTCCTCGCCGTCAACGCGACGACACTGGGCCCGCCCCCGTGCGCCTACGTCAACGGCGAGCAGGTGCTTGAGTTGCTTACGTTCAGCGAGGGCTCGATTGGCCTGTGTATCCTGTGGTTGGCTATCATCCTCCTAGTTGCGCACACGATGGCCTACTTCTGCCTCATGACGAAGCGCGTCAAGTTTACGACACTCGAGCCTCCCGACGCGGAGCACATGGTTCGCGTGCCCATCACTCAGGTTCACGTCGCCGTCGACTCATTGGCCTCAGGCACCCGCACCGCCACCAATACCACTACCGATTGAATTTTGCCAGCGACATTCCTACAAATCGCCGAGACAATTTGTGCAGGGAGGAGGGAGCGGGGCCCAAAGTCGAAAGGAGGGACTTCGAGATTCGTTGGGGTCTTGGGTGTGCGCGGTGACTGTCGTCTCGGGTTCGGGGTTGGCCAGCTCACTGGCGGTGGTGGAGTGTAACAATACTCCTGAACTGAGTGTCTCCATGCGAATCATGTTTTTGGATTGTGCGGCCTGTGAATGGAGAATGCGGCCTTAGACTGCCGTGCGTTTCCCCGGAAACATCGGGCAATGCGCCGAGCTAGCATTTGCGCGCTAGCAAGGGCAGCGGAGCACCAGAGATCACACCTCGCGACACTGTCGAGTCACTGTGTGCTCTGTGCTGGGAGTAAGGGAGAGACCGAACCGTCGCCCGCGACTTTTGTTCGCCGACTAGCCGAGCGAAATTGAGCGTCACTTGTGTTGACCGAGGGGAGCGGAGTCCGTCCTTTGAGACGGTGTGGTGAGCGCGCGCTGCGCGGGTGGACCGCGACAAAACTGACTGTCTGACAGTTTGCGCGCTCAGAGCAGCGCGGCTTGTCGTGAGGGGATACAGTCCATAGAACATTGTGATTGACGAGAACCACGGGTTCGAACCCGGGGTTGACCCGGGGTACATTGTACGGCGACTCTGAACCGTGTAGACACGGTTGTGAGCGCGGCACGCGTACTTGCATGTCGCGAGCATGAGAATGAAGCGACTGTGACCGTGTGACGTGTGCGAGGTGTTGCCCTTCACGCTTTTGAGTTTGGATTGTGCGTGTTGGTGTGTTGTGAATGATTGACGTGCAAACTTCTACTCGCCACCCCTCGGCTTGCCCACATTCGGGGTTTCACCGCCCACGTCGGCGGGCGGCCGGGCGCACTCCCTCCCTAGTTCATACTGGGGCCTGCAGCTCTTTCTTTTATCAGGTTTTCTCTCAGCTCTCCGCCTGCATGTGTCTCATGGGAGGCCTGTATTGTATTGAGAAAGGGTCAGTTGAATCGTATTGTTTTCACGGCAGTGTTGCAAACAATTGACGAGACATCGAGGAAGATGAAATGGAGCACGAGAAGGTCGCATGCGAACGCGCTTGCGCTCGTGCTGCTAACCAGCTGCTGTGACGGCCTCACAGTCTTCAAAGCTACCACACGCCCCCAGCGAGCAAGCACCCAGCTTGGCCTCTTCGATTGGCTGAGCTCGCCTCAGCAGGAGGACAACCTGTCTGTCGAGGCGGCGGCGGCCTTTGAGGCGCTCTGCCGAGAGGATGGATGGCTGGTTCGATGCCAAATCGGATCGGAGGCAGCACGCGCCGTCGGCGGCAGCGGTGAGTTGGCCAAGGGGAGCAGTTCAACGGCCGCCATCGACTTTGCACTGTCCTTCTCGCGGGATGCCGGCTACGTCCCGTCCCAAGGCTCCGTGAACTTGATTCGTGCGAGCCGCTTTCTGGCGCCAAAGCCTGGCTTTTGGAAGCTGGAATCGGATGACGACGACGGCGTGCCACAAACGGTGCAGTGGCGGCTGCAGACTAGCGAGCAGGGCATGCGGCTGGGGGACGATGTGCTGGTGCCACCCGGGCCCATGTACTTCAATGCAAGATGTGAATGGAATGAGGGGAGGCTCGCACTCTACGACGGGCGGCTGACTGTCAAGGAGGACGTCGGTATCGACGTAGGGCTTTTCAAGGCGAAGGGCATCCTCGCCGAGTTTAAGATAGTGGGAACCTCTGAGTGCGTGGCACGCGTTGCGGCGCCATCGTGAGAGCTCGTGTGGACTGTGGTAGCGCGGACCGCGGTTAACCGCGGAGTGGCCTAGCGGACTTTGTTTAACCCCGACTCTGTGCTTTAAAAAGGACGCAGGATGTCGGGAGGTTGCCCCCATGCTCCCCCCCCGGGTTCTCCCCCCCGCGGCGTCTTGCGTGTTCAATGTTCGTTTCTGGACTTGACATGACTTGACTTGACTTTTGACTTGACTTTGTCTTCGCAAACCGTCGCTTGTGGGTCGACACGAGTATGCCGCAGATCAACTCGCAGATCGGCGGCTTCTTGCCGACGACGCCTTCGATGGATAGCGCCAGCAAGCTCCGCGCGGCACTATTGAAGGGCGACGTTTGGCAGCAGCCCGATAGGACACCGTCCAGTCACCCGCCCGCCGCCAAGATCCCGCCTGCCGAGGCACTCCTACCGGCCATGTCGGCCGCTGCCGAGGTGGCCAGCGCTTGGGTTGAGAGGCAAGACGAGCGCGCCGCCTGCTGTCCTGATTGGCATGAGCGGAGCGCCCTGAGCACCCCGCACACGCCTGCAGGCCAGCGGCTGGACGCCGTGCTGCATGTGGTCGAGGACGCAGTTGACGCCCAGATCGCGAAGCTCGAGAAGGAAGTGAGCAGAGGGAAGGACGCGGGCGCCTCGTACTCGGTGGCCCACCTGCTCGCATGGCTGCGGCAGGCTCAGGAGCGCTCCGCCATGGCGGACCGGCGCGCACGGGCCGCCGAGGTCAAGGCCAAGCGCAACGCCGACGCTCTCGCCGAGCGCACCGCACAGCTCGCTGCACAGCAAAGGGAGACGGAGCAGGCGACGGCGCGCATCCAAAGCCTTGAGCTCGAGATCGAGTCGCTCAAGAGCAATGGGGCGGCTGTTTTGGCGGCGCGCGCGACAGCCGCAGAGCTGTCCCTAGCAGCGGCGAGTATCCCCGGCGCTGCTACATCTGTACGCAGCGTGCGCTCCGCCGCGCGGCGCATGGCTTTCTCACTTGACGATGATGAGAAGGAGGAGGTTGCGGTGGCAGGCGAGGCGGTGGCGGTGGCGCCCGAGGCGGCGCTTGCAGGCGAGGCGGTGGCGGTGGCGGTGGTGCCTCCCTCTCCTCCTTCGTCCCCAAATCGAGCCGACCCTAAAGCGCCGTTCGTTGCAGCGCGCGGACTTGGGCGCATCAAGAGCCGCGCTGGGTCGAGTGCCCGGGGCGACGCGCGCGGCTCGCCCTCGAAGAAGAAGCCGCACACCCTCAGCGCGGGCAACGGCAGCGCGCCGCACGAGGACGTGGGAGGGGACGATCGCCATTTCCCCACAGGGGACGATCGCCTTGCGTCGGCATGGGTCGCGCTGCGTCGGCTCCAAACCTCTCTCCTCCTGTCCGCGACGCTCCTCGACCAAGCCTCAAGCGAACGCACCGCCGAGGCTGGCGCCGATGCGACCACCGACCTTGCGCCGAGCGATGGCGGCTTCGTCGATTACGGCTTCGTTGATTACGGCTCGCTCGGCTCTCTTCTCGGCGAAAGGTTTGCGAGCGCTGCCGCCGCCACCGCCGTCGCTGCACGCGACTTGTACGAAGCGCCCCCGAATCGTGTTCACCGTGCCAGAGGGGCGACCGGCGCCGTGCCGGACACCAGTAGGCCTCTCGACGAGGTCGCGAGCGTGGAGGAGATGCTCCGTAGGCTGCAGGTGCTGTTGCGGCTGCATGCAACCAATGGGGCGATGCATGCAACCAATGGGGCGACCGAGGCGGCCGCCGCCGACGACGACGACGATGCTGGCGAGGCGGCGGCGGCGGCGGCGGCGCGGCGGGCCGCTCTCACCCTACACACGGCTTCATTACTCCCTCCGATCGCCGCTGAACTCGCGGGGCTCGCCTCCCGTGCCGAGACGCTGCGCTTGCAGGGCGCTCAAACGCACGCACGCCTCTTCAACGGTCGCAACACGCTTGCGCTCTGGCATTGCGCGGCGGTGTCGGAAGGCCTCGTGAGGCGCATCGTGAGCGCGTGGCGCTGCGAGGCACGCCTCTCGCGCCTCCGCGTCGAGCTGCTTGATGAGCGTGACTATCGGCTCGAGCTCAACGCCGAGCTGCAGGCGTGCAAGGCAGAGAAGGCGTCGCTCCAGGCTCAGCTCGGCGCTCTCCGGCACGCATCGTCCTTAGCCCTCGAGCGGATCGATACGCAGCTCGATGAGCTCACGACGGCCCCCGCCCGGGCCGTGCACCTCTCGCCTCGCCCTGAGGACGCTTCGTCCGCGCTGGCCGAGCGCAGCACTCCTCACGCTCATCAAGCTGATCATGACGCTCATCAAGATGTCTCCTCCGCGCAGACCGAGCCCAGCCTGCCGGCACCCAACGAGCCAATCCGGGAGTTGGAGTTACAGACTCACCCGGTCCCGAACCCGAAGGCATCCTATGAGCAAATCCGGGAGCTACAGACACTCACGGGCCGGCCCCTCAAGGACTGCAAGCAGGCACTCAACGAGAACAGCTGCGACGTCGAGGCCGCGGCCAAAGCCCTCGCTCGAGCCCATCCCCACTTGGAGTCGCCCGCGGATGCGTTCTCGAGGGCGTTCAGAACAGCTCCCCCGACAGCCCTCGCGGAGGTGGCGGAGGAGGAGGACGACTTGGTCGTGGCGGTTCCATGGGCGAACCCGCCTTTAGCAAGTGGGCGTGCATGCAATTGGAGAGAGGCGACCGACGCCGTGTCGGGCACCAATAGGCCCTGGGCCGACCCGCCTTCAGCCAGTCACACTGCCATTCACACTGCCATTCACACTGCCATTCACACTGCCAGCACCAATAGGCCCTGGGCCAACCCGCCTTCAGCCAGTCACGCTGCCATCGCGGCCGAGGTGGCGGCTGCGGAGTCGGACGTGACGGACTCGGAGGCGAAGGAGGTGGCGATGATTGCGGCGGAGATGGAGGCGGCGGCGATGGAGGCGGCGGCAATCGAAGCGGCGGCAACGGACGGGGAGGCGGCGGACGCGGAGGCGTCGGACGCGGAGGCGGCGGACGCGACGGAGGTGCAGGCGGAAGTGGTCGTGGCGACACCACCGCGGCAGGTGGAGCCATTAGCCAAGAGAACGCCGGAACGAGGGCCACCGCCTCCATCGCCGGCGGTTCGCATGGCTGCCGTGCAGGCGGCGGCCGCATTCTTGTTGGCCGCGGAGGCGGAGGCGGAGGAGGAGGAGGAGGAGGAGGCTGAGACAGATTGGACTCCGACGAGGCCGGAGGCAGTGTCCAAGGAGGAGGCCGACGCCAAGGCGGAGGCTAAGGCTAAGGCTAAGGAGGAGGCCGACGCCAAAGCCGAGGCGGAGGCCGACGCCAAGGCCGAGGCGGAAGACGCTCCATTGCGGGCAATGCCCATCGCGCTGCCCATCGCGCTGCTCGCGACGGCGCCTCAGCTACGCGGGGCAGTGCAGCCCCCGACGGCGACAGCACCGCCGACGCCGACGCCCTCTACGCCAGCTGACGCGCCGTCAGCAGCAGGGTCGGAGGCGCCGACTTCTCACTCATCTCAGTCAGTGCAGGAACGCAGGAAACGACTCCTTTTGGTCAGCCAGGCGTCGAGAATTCTGAGCAGGGGCTAGCGTGGTCTCGGTTCGCACTTCGCTCCGAACCGAAGGGGGGACCGCAACCAATATCGCACTGAGCCCATCTCGAAGGCCGCCGACATTTGGCTTTCGAAGCTTGTGGCGCCTTGCATCAGTTTCGAGTTTCAGTTTCAGTTTGAGGCCCAGCGATTTCAGGGGTACATCTCAGCTCCCCAACCAGTTTCAGAGGCTGGGTATCAGGAGTAGCCTCACTGTAACAGCCCTGATTAAACTTTAAACCCTGCTGATTTTCTGACATGAGTCATGACACGTGTGAAACGACAAACGAGAAACGTTTGAGCGACCGAATAATGAGGGCGCTCGCGCGGTGCGGTGGCCAGACCCTGAGGCAGCGCGGCAACTAGCCCTCACGCCAAAAGCGAAAAAGGTCTCACCACTGGCACTAGCTAGCTATCGCAGGTCGTCGTTCGCTGATCATCTCTCCGAGTGCTGCCTCTCGTAAAGTGGCGCGCAGCTCGACGGCATCCCCAGTTGGCATCGCGTTGGGGCTCGGGGCTCGGAGGCGTCACACGCCAAAGTGCGTGCTATTCGCTCGGGTAGATTTTGAGGCGACCGTCTCGTACTTCGGCCTGGATCAGCTCTTCCCAGCTGCGGAGGTCAACTCCTTCCACTTTGTCGCTCTGCCGCGTGAAGAGTGACAGGATCTGCCCTTCTTGGCGCGTGCCAGCCATGCTCCACGTCAGCATGAACGAATTCGGGCGCTCGATCTCGAAGTACCCCTCGTATTTGGCGTCTGCGTCTGCGTCGTCGACAGTGACGTCGGCGAGCACGAGCGATGACGGCTCTATCGAGTGCAGAAATCGCGCTTGCGCGACGATCGCCTCGGCGCTGCTGCGATCGGAGCCCGCGTCGAAAAAGACGCTCACCTTGCCGGTCGGCGATGAGAAGTCATAGAGCAACGCGTTGCGCGTAGCCACGCTCTCGTCGCTGCCCTGGCGCGTGAACTCGCCTTGCTCCTCATACCGGAGCACTGCGTCAGACAGCGGCTCAAATACGCACGAACCCGTGAATCTGCCACTCACTCCACCACTCTTGTATACCATCGCCTTCTGCAGCTTCCAAGCGCCGATCATGTACGTCCTCAGGCCATCGGCCGTGGCCGGCCGGATATATTGGGGTTCGCCGTCGTCGGGCGGTCGGCTATAGCTGGGCGTCGAAAAGGTCGCGCCGAGTAGCAGCGGAGCCAAGGCAATCATCTTCGTCGGGGTGTGATCGGCGAGAGAAGCCTGGTGAACGCGTCAAGTCAAGTCTGTAGGCGAGCGCGCCCTAGGATCCAAACACCGCCGTTACTTTTCGGAAGGGGGGCTTTCCGACCGAGTGGAGATTGCCTCAGGTCGCCGACGGACACGTTCTCGGGGGGGCGTTCTGCGCGCCGAACATGGTGCACATGCTCCGCCGGCTGAAGCCGGAGGAGATCCCGATGATCCGTCGCGACCCGGTGGACAGCAAGGCGCGATTGATCGCTGAGCCCATCGTCGATGCGGTGCGCACCGAGGGCGAGGCGGCCGTCCGCCGGTACGCCGAGCAGTTCGGCGAGATCCAGCCCGGCGGCAAGCTGATCCTCCGGCGTGAGGTGGAGCTGCGCGAGGCATACGATTCGATCAGCGCGGACGACCGCGCGTGCATCGAGCGCACGGCCGCGCGCATCCGGGCCTTCGCTGCCGCGCAGCGCGCCTCGATCTCCGCCCTCAAGGTGCCCATCCCGGGCGGTGAGGCGGGCCACACGGTTGAGCCGGTCGAGGCGGCGGGCTGTTACGCACCGGGCGGCCGGTACCCGCTGCCCTCGTCGGTGCTGATGACGGGCATCACGGCGCGCGTCGCCGGCTGCTCGCGCGTCGTCGTCGCCTCGCCGCGCCCGTCGGCGATCACGATGGCGGCGGCGTACGTGGCGGAGGCTGACGTGCTCCTGCCGATTGGCGGCGCGCACGCGATCGCGACGCTCGCGTACGGCGCGGGCGAGCTGCTCGAGGCATGCGACGCCGTTGTGGGGCCGGGCAACCAGTACGTCACCGCCGCCAAGTCGCTCGTCGCCGGCCGTGTCGCGATCGACATGCTCGCGGGACCGTCCGAATGTTTAGTGATCGCCGACGACGACGCCGACGCGGCGACGGTGGCCAAGGACCTGCTGGCGCAGGCGGAGCACGACCCGCAGGCGCTGCCCGCGCTCATCTGCCTCTCCGAGGCCTTCGCCGCCGCCGTCGACGCGCAGCTCGAAGCGCAGCTTGCCGTGCTTCCAACGGCTGATATCGCGAGCGTCGCGCTCAAGAACGGGTACACGGTCGTTGTGGGTAGCGTGGAGGAAGCGGCGGCCATCTCGGACCGTCTCGCCGTGGAGCACGTGGAGCTGCACATCAAGAACGCGATGCAGGTCGGCATGCGGCTCAAGCACTACGGCGGGCTCTTCATCGGTGGCAATGCGGCCGAGGTGCTCGGAGACTATGGTGCGGGACCGAACCACACGTTACCGACGGGCGGCACCGCACGATCGACCGGCGGGCTGTGCGTGATGACGTTCCTGCGGGTGCGCACCTGGATGCGGGTGGACGATCCGGTGGCCGCACAGCAGATGACCGCCGATGCCGTCCAGCTGGGCGAGCTCGAGGGGCTGCACGGGCATGCGGCCGCGGCGCGCGCGCGCCTACCCGGGGCGGCCTTAGTACGAGCGTCGTCGCTTGTCGCAGTGCCGAGCGGCATCTCGACACGCGGCAACAGCGACGAGCGCCTGCTGATCGCCATCCCCAAAAAGGGACGCATGCATGAAAAGTGCCTCAAGTTCCTCGAGGCTGCCGGGCTCGAGTATGAGCGCCCCGACCGAGTCGACGTCGCTCTGTGCACCAACATGCCGATCAAGATCGTCTTCCTGCCCGCCTCGGACATCGCGATGTTCGTGGGCGAGGGCAACGTGGATGTGGGCATCACCGGCGAGGACATCATCGCCGAGAGCGAGCAGATCGTCCATGTGAACCTCAAGCTCGGCTTCGGCAAGTGCCGGCTCGGCCTGCAGGTACCCGAGGAGCACATGGGGCAGCCTTTGCTTGACTTGACTTGACTTGACTTGACTCGACTTGACTTGACTCGACTTGACTTGACTTGCCTGCAGGTACCCGAGGAGCACAAGGGACAGCCGCTCTCCGCCTACGTGGGAAGCCGCATCGTCACGTCGTTCCCGAACATCGCGGCCAAGTTCTTCAAGCCGCTCGACGATGCGGCGAGCGCGCAGACTGGCACCAAGGTCCAGACCAAGATCAAGGTGCTCGGAGGCTCCGTCGAGGCGGCGTGCGGACTCGGGCTTGCCGACGCGGTGATCGACCTCGTTGAGACGGGGACGACGATGAAGGCGGCGGGGCTATGCATGCTCGAGACGTTAATGACGACCGAGGCGGTGCTGATATCGAACCCGCAGTCCAAGCACCCGGAGCTCACGCGGCGCATCATCGACCGCATCCAAGGCTACATGGACTCGACCAAGTATCAGTTGATCAACTACAATGTGTCGCGTGAGGTGCTGCCTGCTGCGATGAAGATCACGCCGGGCAAAAAGTCGCCGTCGATCCTACCCTTGGAGCGGGGGGACTGGGTGGCGGTGCACGCGATGGTGATTCGGAAGGAGGTGCCGAACATCATCGACGAACTGTGCGCGGTCGGCGCGACCGACATCATCGTCTTCGCACTCGCCAACTGCCGCGTCTGAGATGGTGATCTCGCCCACGGCCGCGCCTGGGATGCGGGCCGAGGGCGCGCGGCATGGCCTCGGAGGCTCAGAGGGGTCGACTGGATGGTGGCGGGGGACGGGCGAGGGAGGAAGCTGCAAAGGCACGAGGGGTGGGGACGCACCGCGGAGAAGGGGGAGAGCGTCTCCGCATCGTCCCTTCCCACCGCCTGGTTGGGCGCGGGAGCTATGAGTTGAGAAGTAGCAGCCTTCACCGTACGTGCTGCGGCATGAAGTGAGGTGCAACAAACTCCGAAACTGTTAAGTTTTGCGGGCCTTCGAGGCGAATCGAATGTGAGGCTGGGAGGTTGTATGCTTGGCTGTATCGTAGAGTGCGGAGAGCTGAGGTGATTGATGTAGCATGACCATCGGCATCACATGCCCGTGCGCGCCGAGCGGCTCGCGTGGCGTTGAGCTTCCGCCGCGTTGCGCGTTCGCCGCACGCCGGTTCATCCGATCTGCCGGGTCTCGAGCTCGCGCTGGCCCGCGGGTCCGTTCGTGAAACGAAACATGTCGTGTGACGGCGCGGAAAGTCGGAATGCAGAATCACGTTGATTCCGCGAGCGCGACGCGCCCAATCGTATAATATCCGGTATCACTACTATCGAATCCGACACGCGAACTACAATGTCGAATGTCAAATGATTTCCGCTTGAAGGTTGCAGCGCAGGTATGCGACGGTAACGTAAGGGTAACGCCAATTCGCAATTGCGACGATGCCGGGTTTCTAAGGGGTAGACCCCGCAGCAGCTCGCTCTGGCGGTGAAGTGTGGAGTACCGTACGCAAAAGACGACTCGTTGATCCGACTGCTCCTCACTCGCTCTCAAGTCTCATCTCGCTCGACGCTCCGCGCTCTCGGGGCGGCCTGGCCCCCTTCGTTTCTGTCCAGTGCGCTTTACAATGTCTTCTATCTTCGGTCATCGTAGATGGTTGTGATCTGAGCTCCTCTGCTGTGGACTGTGCCGTGGACTGGGGGGTCTCCGGGAGGCTCTGGACTGTGGGATCTCCGAGAGGCTCTGCAGGCCGGTGGCATCCCGCATGCAAATGCTCACCACGGCGCCCAATCTGGACTGTGGGGTATCCGAGAGGCTCTGCAGGCCGTGGCGCGCCGCCCTCACGGTCGCCCTCGGAGGCTGTGGGGAAGAATAGACGCCGTAGTGAGCACTTGCATGCGCGCCCTCACGGTCGGCCTCGGAGGCTGACGATGGGAGGGCGAGGTATGACGCGGCCATCTCCAGGTCATCTCGGTCACATCTCGGTCACATCTCGGCCACATCTCGGCCATATCTCAGTGCTCATCTCGGAGGGCGAGGTACGACGCGGCCGAGATGAGCACCGAGATGAGGGCCCTCCGGCTGAGCGAAGCGGCTTTCCCGAGGGTGGACGGAGGAGGCAGAGGAGCCGCGGGAGGCAGCGCCGTGATGAGCGGTTCGGGGCGCCGTCCCGGGCACTCCGACCGAGGGCGGCGCGAGGCCGAGCGAGGGCCTCGGTGGCGGCTGCGGCTGGCCTGACGGGCGTTGCGGCGCGTGCGGCGGCGGGTTGGAGGGATAGAAAGGTCGGGAGGGAGCGTGCGACGCCGGGGTCGCGAAGAGAGAGCGCAGCATGAGCGGCCCATGAGAGAGAACGTCCCTCAAGTCGAGCTGACTCGCCTCCCATGCTGACGACGCCGCATCATCCGCTGGATTGCGCGGGGCGCGGGAAGAGCCCGGGACGGCGCCCCCTGCTTGGGAATGCGCTTGGGACTGCAGCCGCGACGAGGCGGCAGCCTCAGCGCCCGTTCTGAGCACCGTGAGCACGGGCGCTGGCGTGGCGCTGTGCTGAGCGCCCCAGAGCGAGCACTCACCGCGCTGTGCTGAGCACTCGCCGCGCTGTGCTGAGCACTCGCCGCGCTGTGCTGAGCACTCGCCGCGCGGCCCGCCAGCATCGCCCGCGCCGAAGCCGCCGCCCGCCCCGCCGCCCGCCCCGCCGCCGAGCAGCTGCGCATTCAAATCGACGGCGTCGCTGAGCGACAGCAGTCCCTCCTCGTATAGAGTATCGAAGAGACTCGCCTCCGGCCTGGCTGCCGAGGGCCACGTCGAACGCGTCGCCGCCCCAGTCGTGATGTCAAAGACGCGCGTCGGTAACGTCGATGGCGTCGCGCGCCGGTCGGAGGCATGCGAGGGCGCCGCCCCGCGGTTCGGCAGGCGGCTGTGCGCCGTGCCACCGGCCGCGCCGTGATGAGCACCTGCTCCGCCAACAGAAGGCACGACTGCGCTCGACGATGGCGCCCGCACGGCGCCCACGGCGGCTGCGGCGTCGGCCGGTGGCAGCGTGCGCATCGGCGGCATCGCCGATGCACTGTGCCCCGCCGGCGGCGCGCGTGCCACCTCCCTCGAAGGTTTGCCCACGAGCTCGAATGCAAATGAGAGCTGCGCGGCGGTCGGGCGCTGTGTCGAGCGGATTGTTGTGCGGCCGGCGGCGGCGGGGCTGCCGCCGGCGGGTGGGGCGGCAGGCTCGGCCAGCAGCGACGCCAGCCCGCTCGCAGGGTCGATGTGAAGGAAGCGCTTGCTTGGAGGATGGTACAGTCGCACGATCAACGGAGTGGCAGCCTCGGCGCTTGGCAAGCCGCCGCCCGAGCCGCCCGCACCAGCGCCGCCGCTGCTGCCAGCGGCGCTAGCGGCCAGAGGGCTGGCGGTCTGCGGGCGCTGCGTGAGCATCGGCTGCAAATGGGACGTCATCCGCGGCGATTGCGACGAAAACGGCCGTGGCGAAATAGTCCGTCCTCCACTCCCCGTGCCCATCCCCATGCCCATGCCGCCGCCGCCGCCGCCGCCGCCGCCGCCGCCG
>JWZX01002686.1:0-27399 GCA_001275005.1 Chrysochromulina tobinii | reverse complement strand
TGCCTCGCGCGCCTCCACTTGATGGCGCCGCCGCGGGCACCAAGTGCTCCCGCGGCGCCCGGCTCGGCGCCCTCACCCTCCATCTCGGGCGCGGCCGCCCCGCTCAGCACGGCGCCATACGTGCACAAGCTCGGGCGCTTCGATGCGGGCGCTGCGTCGAGCGCGTCCACCGCCGACGAGCTGCGCCGTGAGCTCGATCTCGCGGCGCGCGCGGTCCAGCTGGCCGAGCGCCGTATCGAGCACCTGCAGCGGCGCAACGCCACCCTAGCGCAGGAGATGGAGCACGAGCGCCGTATCGAGCACCTGGAGCGCCGTATCGAGCCCCTGGCGCAGGAGATGGAGCACGAGCGCCGTATCGAGCACGAGGCCTCCGGCGGCTCGCCCACGCTCGGCACGGCGCCCTCGCCCGTCCGCGCCCTCGGCAGCCGCGGCGCCTCGCCAAAGAAGGTCTCTCCCTCGCGCCTCTCGCCCTCGCTCGGCACGGCGCCTAGCGTGGACGCGACTGCAGTCGTGGAGCAGACCATTCGCCAAGCCACCCACACGCTCAAAGAGCTCACGTCCGACAAGCTCGCGGCGGAGCACAAGGCCCTCGTGCTCGAGAACGAGCTCGCCGCGCTCCACGACGCCCAACACAGCGCGCTCGAGCAGCTGCGTGAGCGTCGCGCCCTCGATAAGCAGCTGAGCTCGGCGCTCGAGACGGCGCTCGAGCAGCGGCGCCTTTTCCAGAGCCTCAAGGTCACCATGGGCGAGTGCGCCTCCGCCTTCCTCACGCCCGCGCTCGACACGGCGCTCGACGCCGGAACGATCGACGCGATCAGCGCCGTCGGCGATCGTGCCCTTTCTCGCGCGCGCGCTGCAGGCACACCCAAGCCGGCGCTCGGCACGGCGCCCAGGCCGGCGCGGCGCATTCGCCGGCAGGCCGCCACGCCGGTGGCCTCGCCCTCCCTCTCCTCTTTCACCTCCTCGGCATCGGGCGGCTCACACACGTCGCCCGAGACGTCGCCCGAGAGCACTTCGTGGAGCACGCCGCCCGCCGCGATCTCACCTTCCGCGAGATCCGCCGCGAGCTCCGCCGCGAGATCCGCGAGCTCCGCCGCGAGATCGCGTGCCGTGGCGGTGCCGGCCTCCGAGGCGCCCACGAGGACGCGCATCATCCCCCTGCACCTCGTGCCGGCCTCCCAGGCAAAGCTCTCTTCGCACGATCTGCCGCTCGAGAGCGACCGCCGACCACCACGCGGGATGCCGACGCCCATCGAGCGCCCTCCGTCGCGCCGTTTCGTCCATCGTTTCGTCACGCCTGTTGGCGGCGTGTACTTGCGAGAGAGGCGCCGGCGGGGCGAGCGGCTCGATGGCGAGGTGCGCCGCGGTGAGCACTTGCATGCCGAGCAGAGAGGGGAGCGGCTCGATGGCGAGCCGTTGTCGCCGTCGCGCCCGTCACCAGGCATGCCGCAGCCGCGCACGCCACCTCCTCGTCAACGCCGGCCTGAGCGCTCCCGTCATCAACTGCCTGGCGCGCCTTCACACTTCACACTTCACACTCAACCGCCTGGCGCGCCTTCCTGTTCTCATGCGCCGCCGCCGCCGCCGCCGCCGCCGCCGCCGCCGCCGCCGCCGCCGCCGCCGCCGCCGCCGCTGCGTTTCGAGACGCTCTTTAGCGGTTCCGCACGCATCTCTCTGTACTCGTACAACGACATCGTGCTTCGTGCCGACGGGCCCCACAGTGTGCCTCGCGAGGCCCTCGCCGGTGTGAATGAGACGCCCGCCTACCTCCTTATTGACGGCTACCCCGCGGAGAGCGCCGAGCGGCTGACGGAGCGGCCGCCGTGGCGGCTGCACTTGTACGGCGGCACGCGCTTCCACCACCTGCTGCACCTGAGCGCGAGCGGTGCGGGCGCCACATTACCGGCCGGGGCCTTCCCCGAACTGTCCACAGCGGAGTGCTTCGCGCTGCCCGAGGGCGAGGCGCTGCGCTCCATTGCCATCGTGCGCGAGGTGGCGGCGGGTGAGCTGCAGGACGAGCGGCTGCAGGACGAGCGGCTGCAGGGGGAGCCGGCCGTGCCGCTCGCGCCGACGAGGCGAGGGGCCGTCGGAGCGACGCCCAACTTAGCCTACTCAGAGGAGGCGCTGAGTGCGTAGCTTTGAGTACTGGGCTCTCTGCCCTGCCGATCATACACGCGAGACGAGACGAGAGACACGAGCCACATCCCCTGCCAGGAAATGCGTACAGTGTAGTTTGTAGGCCGTAGGGGTCAATATTGTACCAACGGTACTAGGCCGCACGGGTTGGCGCTCGGTTGGGTCAGTACACGCTAGTTGTATGTCAGAGTAGTGTTTTTATTTGATTTAGGACGTCACGCGGTCACACGCTAGTAACAGGGTACGTTCGGCTACTGGGCGGTCTACATGTACAGTAGTCATACTACCGGAAATGATCTATGATGCGCTTGCCGTCCTTACGCGCGGCTCGGCTGAAGAGAGACTAGGTCGCTTGACTTCACGTTAGTGAGCGACTGACTTGTGACCATGCCGCGCGGGGGGTGCAGCCGCGTTTAGAAGCCGCGCAGCGCCCACAAACGCACTCACACGCCGTCGTCATGTTCCGTGACAGCGGCTCTCCGATCGCCATGCGATGACGCCATCCTGAAAGAGCGTCTTCACCGTCAAGGGCTCTCGTGGTGCCATGTCAGCCTGAATGTCAGCCATGGTTGCCAGATCTGCGAGCTCGAGGTCTCGGTTTTTTTTGGACGTCGCTGCACTCCAATGCGAGACTTGCGAATGGAGCACGCAGCATCTCCAAGTCTCTGAGCTCGAGGTCAAACATCGTGTACGAGAACAATTTGGTCAGAAGAGCGGGTGGCCAATCCGCCACATTGGCCAACCTCTCGGACTGTATGCCGTCATACTTGTCGTGAAAGATGTTCTTCAAGAGGCACAGCAGCATCGAGTCGTCGTTGATCCACGCGATGGACTCTGGCTCGTGGCTCACGATGCTCATGATTCCCTGTGCGTCGGGCTTTTTCTGCTGAACAAACTTGAGCATCTGCAGGAGCGAGGTGCAATCGTACTTGTGCACGAGAGGCATCGCATCTACGGTGAGCTTCGAAAGTGTGTCCACAGAGGGAAAGCCGTCTCTCGAGTCGTAGCTGGACAGCTTTGCCACCCTCACGAAAGCGTCGACGCTGCTCTCGTCGACATCGTTCATGTGCATGATTCTGGGCTGCGTGTGGTCACTGTCGCGAAGCATGGAGTCGAGGACGGCGGAGCAGTTTCGCAGGGTCGATGCTCGTACCAGCCAATGCGTCGTGCCGTGCATGAGCGTCACCAGGTCATCGTCCATCATGTCACTGCTGCAACCAGACCTGCGAGACGGGGGTTGCAGGCTCCGCGTTCACCCACTGTTCACCCCAAAAAAGGTTGACTTTTCATGACGTCCCCACGTAAGGACGACGTGGAACGTTATGGATAAAAAGGGATTATATAAATGGTGCTGAACTCCTTCACAGCGCGTCCTAGTGTTCACGAACGGTCCACGAAATGGTCCGCACCTTCTTGGACGTCTCGGAGCACATTGAATCCATCGCCCCGGAGCCGCTGCCGCGGGGTGCGTCGCTTAGCTGCCGTGCGCTCGAGGCGAGCCTGCGCAGCCTGCTCTCGGCACCAGCAGAGCAGCCAGCCGAGGTTGAGATGCTGCTGGAGCGATGGCAACACTTCGAGGAGCATCACGAAGCTCTCGTAGCGGCCGCGGCCGAGGCAGACTTCAGCACTCTCAGCCGGCTGAGGCGAAACCCGAGCCGCTCGCAGTCGGTGCCGTCGCTCTCCGGGATGGTCGAGTCAGGCGAGGCCCTCTTGAGCACGCTCTCGTCGCCGCTGAGCAAGGCTCGAAGGCTCTGGTCCGCAACGAGCATGGCCACGCTTCTCGATCTGCACCAAGGCTCCTCATCGCCGCCATCGCCACACCAGCCGCCGCCGCCGCAACTATTGCCACAGCAGCCGTCGTCCGCCACTCGGGGCAGCCCCCGGGAGCGCCGGCTCTCTCGTAGTGTGGAATCGACACTCGAGGAGGTCGAGGAGGAGCTGCATGCATCCGAGGAGGAGGAGCTGCGTGCTGCGGTCGAGGCCGCCGAGCCGACTGACACCGAGCGTGCACACCTCGAAGGACTTCGGTGGGTGCCTGCTGATTGCGATGAAGGAGAGCCGATGAACTCTGAGTGCCACTGAGTGCCGCTCAGTGCCGCTCAGTGCCGCTCAGTGCCGCTCAGTGCCGCTGAGTGCCGAGTCTGCCACGTTCCGGTCCCAGGTGATTGCCACTGATTGCAATCCATTGTCCACTGATTGCCACATTCCGGTCCCAGGTGGGTGCTGCTAGGGCGCGTGAGCCTCGGCCTGCTGCGCTGGTGGCTGCTACGCCTCATCGAGCTCTCGATCCAGGCGGCACAGGCGCGCGAGTGGTGGCTCGGGCAGCGGCGCAGACCGACGAGCTACCTCATCTGGTGCGGGCCGCGCCACTGGCTGCGCCACGGGCCGCTCTGCCGAGGCGACGCCGTCGTGGGCGCCGGTCCGCACGCGTCGTGGAGCGCGCCTCTGCGCGTGCTCGAGACGACGCTGCAAGGCCTCACGCAGCAGCTGCTTCGACTCGCGCGCCGCATCGGGCGCCTACGCCACTGCCTCTCGGCGCTGGACCACGCCGAGAGTGACGAAACCCTGCGTGCCGCCGTTTCGGAGGCGATCAACCTCGTCGCCATGCTCGTCGCCGAGCACAGCGCCGAGCACAGCGCCGTACCTGCCGGCGCCACCACTGCCGCCACCGCCGCGGCCACCACTGGCACCACGAACGCCGCCCATCCCACCCATCCCCCCGCCGCCGCCAACAGTACTCATCGCACGGAGAGCATCGCAAGCGTGCCGCCGTGGACGCCACCCGCCGTCGAGGATCTCGATGATGCTCGCTCCCTGGTGCTGCTGCTGCACGAGGAGCAGCACGACCAAATTAGGCAGCAGCAGCCGGAGGAGCACGCCCAAATAAGGCAGCTACCTCGTGAGGAGCACGCAAGAGGGGCAGAGCAGCGCCCGTCACCCATGCGCCCGTCGCCATTGCGGCCGCCACCGACGGCGCCACAACCGTCGCCGCCGCCGACGCCGCAGCTGCAGCAACCTCCGCCGCCGCCGCCGCCACCGCCGCCGCCGCCGCCGCCGCCGCCGCCGCCGCCGACGCACGAGCGCTCGACCACCCCAATCTTCTCTTTGCTTCGCGAGACCATTCCCCACACTCTGCGCCGACAACTATCCACTTCACTTCTCTTCCTTGAGAGCAGTACCGCCTCGTACGCCTATGCAGCGACCGCCGCCGCCGCCGCCGCTGCGGCGGCCGCGGCGTCGCAAGCGGCGGCGGCGGCGACAGGACGTCGCAGCCGCAGTAACGCTCCCACCGGTGCAAGCGTCGACCCAAACATGGGACTCGCGGACGACTCGCCGCGGTTGGCGCTCACTCCGAGTATGTCTGCCCTCGAAGTGGCCGCGCCGCTACGACGCGTGAGCCGCCGGTGTGCACCCGTACTCGACGCGGCCAGCGCGCAGCTCACGCCGTTGCTCGAGCCGACCCACCTACTGCGCCACTGGCACCACTACACACTCTCCTTGTGTGGGAGCGTCGTCGTGGGCGTCGCGCTCCTCAACTCGCCCTCGTTCGCCGCCTTCGTGCGCCGCTCGGCGCTCGGACTGCGCGTCTCGTTGCTTTCCTTTTGGCGCGAACACGTGTGGGCGCCCGGCCGTCTGATCTGGCGCGAGCTCGTGCACCGGCAGTACCTGCAGGTGTCCGACCCGCAGCAGCTCTCCGACGCGGACGCCCTCTTGCGCTCCCTAGTGCGCGAGTTCCACGAGACGTGGGGCGCCCAACTGGAGGCTGTTGCCGCCGAGGCGGCCGCCGACGCAGCGGCTGCACAGGCGGCGGCGGCGGCGGCGGCGGGCGCCGCCTTGCCGATTAGCGTACGCGCCGCGGCGGCAGGGGCGGACGCTGCCGGACTGCGGCGGCGGGACTCGGGGGCCGCGGGGATTACGGAGGCCGCGAGCCGCGCCGCCGCCGCCGCCGCCGCCGCCGTCGTCTCGCCCCTCGCCCGCGTGCTCAACGCTTCCCTCGGCATGCCGATGGGCGCAGCTGCCAATTTAGGCAATGGTGAGGAGCGAGGCATGGCCAATTTAGGCACGATGACGGAGAATGAGATTGAGGGCTCCATGGCGGCGATGAGTGCGCTGTTCGCACAGCAGATGGCCTCGCCCGCGTACAACATGCTCCAGGTGGGATGGCCTCTGATGGCCTCTGATGGCCTTTGATTGCGTCCCTCATCTGGGCCTCCAGGTGGGATGGCCTCTGATGGCCTTTGTCTGCGCCTCTGCCCGCGCCTCTGTCTACGCCACTGATCGCCTCTGATCGCCTCTGATCGCCTCTGATCGCCCCTGGTGGCCTCGCCGCTCGCCCCCACGTTGCCGCATACCATTACAACCGCCATCCCCGCCTCTCGCCCACACGTTGCTGCAGGGCCCGCTGCTACAGCTGCTCATCATCCAGACGCAGTACATGAAGCGGGAGCTCCTGCGTCAGATGAGTGCGATGGACACGCTGCTTCGTCAAAACTTCTTCACCGCCTCGATGTCCGCACTGCTGCCTGGCGCGCTCGCAATCGGCTCGACGCTCGTGGTGCTCCGTAAGCTCGCGGGCAAGCTCCTCTTCTCGCGCCGCCGCTCGCGCCGCTCGCTTGTGATGCAGCTGCGTACTGTGATGCGTGATACCGAGAGGCTCTTGTTGCGCTCGCTTGCACGGGCGCGCTCGCTGCAGGCCGCGCCGCCACCCCTCCCCACTCGCCCGTCGCTCAAGACGATTCCGCCCAAGACGGCGCCTGCTGACACGGTCGGCACGCCGGCGATACCACTGCCACTACCGGCGATACCACTACCACTACCGGCGCTTCCGATGCCAGGGACGCCCGCGCTCACGACGGCGTTCCCGCGCTCCGCTCTATCGATGCATGCGCCCGCTACGGCGCCGGAGTCGACGGGGGCGGCCGTATTCCCCACAGGGCGGCCGGCCCTCGTGCGGCTGAGCGAGGTGGACACGGGCCTGCTGGTCATCTCGCTGCATGTGCTGCGCCAGACGCTCGAGCGCCATCGCGCTCTGCTCGAGCCCGGAGAGCGCATCTCGCTCTTCGAAGATCTCGAGGATCTCGAGTCTGAGCAGTACGACTGCGAGGGCAAGCTGCAGGTGCTGCAGCGCATCTACCGCACGCAGCCCGCGCTGCTCGTGGGCGGAGGCGCGGCGGCCGCCGGCGCGCGCCACTTCCCAGGGATGCATGGCATCGACCGGAGGTGAAGAGACGCGCGAGCGCGAGCGAGCAGCAGCCACCAGGTCCAGGACTGCGGTGAGAGAGAATGAGAGATGGGTTCGCCATCGACAAATTAGGATCGGATGCGCGCGATGGCCCGCAACGGGTATGGCTCGTACGGAAACAGCTGAAAGTACAAATGATGAACGTTTCTTGTTTGAGGAGTGACACTCATGTCTCTTCGGCATGCTCTTCGGCGGCCTTCGCAACCCCAAAAATTAAGAAAGCGAAGCACTTTGACTTTCGTTCCAGTCACCATGAGTGCCTCGCGCCCACGAGGGCGCCACACGAGGCCGGCGGAGCGCCGAGGGTAACTCTATTCGATATGCCGTTGGCATGCATGCTTGTGGAACTCGGGGAAATCGCTGATTAGGTAGGGGAGAAGAGGGTCGATTCGAGATCCTGATTCCCCCGCGTCTTGCGACATAGCGGCAGCCTACGGGCGTCATCAGCCCGGTCGGTACCGCGGCGGTCACGTGATGTTTTCCTGTATTGCGGCATGCTTTGCGCGGGCTTACAGGAAAGATACCGCGCCGAAGCGCGCAGCGCGCAGCGTCGCCGAGGTGCAGCGAGTGCTCGCCGAGGGTGCGGACATCGACCAGGTCGACGAGATCGGCTGCACGGCGCTGCCCTTCAACCAAGATGGTACCGAGATGGCTGACGAGCTGTTTGCACCAAGCTATGTTGACGAGCTTGGTGCAAACATATATGTTATGTGTTGGGATGAGGATGATTGTGAGCCGCCGCTGGTCGAAGCGGCCATGCTTGGCCACAGCGCCGAGGTGCGGAGCGTGCTCGCCGAGGGTGCGGATGTCAATAAGGTCGGCGTGAACGGCTATTCAGCGCTGGCGTGGGCTAGCATCTGCAACCACCTCGAGATCGCCACCGTGCTCCTCGAGCACGGTGCCGATGTGAACAAGCGCACCAATCACGACATCACGCCGATGAGCGCCGCCTGCGTCCTCGGCTACCTTGCCTTGACCCAGCTCCTCTCCTCATACGGCGCCGTGCGCACCTTCACCATCGACAGAACCAAGTGGACGGCGGAGGAACGGGCAACGTTCCAGGGCCGCCCCGAAATCGCCGCCTGGCTCATCACCTCCCGCAAGTGGACAACACCGCTCCACCACCTCACCATCATCCCCGCCGCCCGCGCCCACGCCCTCCTCCGAAACGGCGACTCAATCCTCGCCGCCGCCGCACCCGGCGACCCCACGCCACTCTCGCTCGCGCGTGAGCTGCACGCCACGGGCGAGGCGGCCGAGGGCTCGGCGGCGGCGCTTGTACTCAAGGCGGCAGCGCCGTGGAGCCGCGCGACGCACGAGCTCTTCCCAGACGCTGCGCGCGCGTATGCGGTGCGGATGCTGCTCGTCGGGCACCGCCTCTCGCGGCTGCCCAAGTACGAGTCGGTGGCGCAGGCCGTCTTCGACCTGTGGGTGGACCACATGATGCCGCACATCGTCGGGCCGCGAGAGAGCGAGTGACGGCTCCTGTTCTCCTGGTAGCTGGTACACTGCTAGTAGAGCGGTCAGAGCGTGCAGTACGGTACTATAGCAGGAACGGTACAAAGTGTTGGATATTCTCATTTCTGATTCGATTACGTAGCCGTACTGTCCACGGCGAGTGCGACTCCGGGAGGCCGGACGAGATGATCGGATTGTCATCCCGGGTCAGCTTAGGGTCAGCTAGGATCAGCGAACCGTTCAACTTCTTTCGTTTATCTCGCCATAGACTATTCGATTCGGGTCGCGTAACGACTATCGCGTAACCGGACACCAGTCGCACCACGCACGACACATGAACCGCGCACGGACCGGCCGGACTGCCGGGGCCAGCCAGAGCCTTGTTCAGCCGCGGCCAGCCCCACACAGCGAGAATAAAGCGAGACCGAGAGCGTGCTCGGTGCGTCCGGTCTGTTCACGCGCTCTCCCAGGCGCCGAGGAGCGTCTCACTCTCGCGGTCGAGCCGTTGCCCGATTTGCATCGCCATCTCGTGGAGCGCACGCTGTCGTGGCGACGGCCCTCGTGGCGCTCCCACACTTGCCGAGGGTCCCGACAAGGGCGGCGAGGCGGGGCCGACTGGACGAGTGGGGGGCCGCTCAGCCATGGGCACAGCCATGGACACGCTCACGCCCTCGACGGCCCACGCGTCCGAGGGCAGTGGCCCCAGCGCCACGGGCGACGGGATCGCGAACTGGCGTAGACCTGACCCCACGCCGGCGGGCACGGTGTAGTACGCTGTGAGCGGCGGCGACACGTGGCGCTCATCACGGCGCTCGAGGGCCTCACGCACAGCGTCGCGAGGGTGCCACCCTGCCGCCGAAGATGGGCGAAGCGGGTAGGTGAGCTGCCGATGGCGAGGCTCCGCAGTACCGGTAGGCGTCGAGAAGGCCGAGCTGCCCTCGCCGAAAATCTCGCCCGTGATCTCGGAGATAACGCGAGGCAAAGCCTCGTCGAGCTCGGCATCGCTCGCGACGACGCCAGCTGCACCTGCTCCTCCACCTCCGTCGCCGCCGCCGCCGCCGCCCTCAGCGCCGTCTGCCAAGGCTGGGGATCCCTTCGCCCTTCCGCCGTCCCCCCCCCGACTCGCCACCGCGATCGTGGCGGCGAGGTATGGAGAGCCCGCCCTCGCCAAGGCGATGATCGCTCGGCGCAGCTCGTCGCGCACAATGGCGAGCTCGTACTTCCACGCGGCGGACTTCTTCACCTTGGCGAGCTCGGTGCGCGTGAGGGCGAGCTGTGCACCGAGCCGCACCACCTCGTCGCTCAGATCGACCCCATCCGCAAGGCGGCGACGCGCGCCCCTCCGCTCGGCCTCATCATCGGCCTCATCATCGGCGGCTTCGACATCGGCGGCTTCGTCATCGGCGGCTTCGTCAGCGGCGGGCATCGCGCGCACCCCCGCGACGTACGCACGCCATGCTTGGAGCACCATCACCTCTATGCGCCGCGCCATGCGTGCCAACACGGCGCGTCGCATGCGCTCGACCTCCGAGCGAGCTGCGCGCGAGATGCGCGCGAGATCGGCCCATGCGCCAAACGTGCGCGAGAGCAGCCCATTCAAGATCCTCTGAAGCGAGCGGCGGGCCAGCTGCCGCCGCCGCTCGGCCTCCGCGATCGCCGACACCCATTGCTCCCACGCGCGACTTAGGCTGCGGTGCAGCATGCGGCGCCCGAGACGGCGCAGCCGGCGTACCTGCCGGTGAACGTGGGCCCAGTGGCCCAGCGCACGGACGAGCGCTGCCCTGAGCACGCGCACCATCCGCCGCCGCTCGAGCGCGCGCGCCGTGGTGAGCGCTCGCCATGCGTTCCACGCGCGCGCCACGCCACTCGAAAGGAGTCGCTGCCCGGCCCTTCGCATGCGCCGCCCGTCTTGGGACGCCGCCTGCCAGACGAGCCACGCGTGAATGAGCGCGCTGTGAAGAGCCCGGAACATGATGCTCGCCACCCGTCGCGAATCGGCAGCCATTTCAACCCACGCGTTGAGCGCGCGGCTCAGCCCATTGTGCAGCGCGCGCCACGCGACTGCCTGCAGCCGCAGGCGCTGCTCATATATCGAGCGACATGTCGAGCGCCACTGGCTCCACGCGCGCCCAACAACGGCTGGGCTGCGCAGTCGAGCGCCCACTCGGCGCACCGAAGAGATGGCGGCGGCGCGCTGGACGCACCAATCGCACCAGGTCGTCCAGACGCGTCCAACTCCCAGGTTCGTCAGCCGCCGCATGAAGCGCTGCACGCGTCGTCGCGCGTTGCGTCCGTCCATCCACTGCCGCCACGCACGGCCAAGGGCGCCGTGGACGAGCCCACCGCCCAAGGCGCGGCGCAGCCGGCGGCGCGCCTCGGCAAGGACGAGCCACTGATTGAATGCACGCAGCTGCTCGCGCGCAAAGAGGCGGCGAGCATGGAGCGCGCGCTGGCGCGTTCCGTCCAGCATCGCGAGCCAGCTGGACCACGCGCGCGACAGCGCGGGTGTGAGCACTCGAGCTGCCGCCCACTGCATGCTCCGCCACGCCGCGTGCTGCTCCTCCACGGCCGCCCGCCACGCACTCCAGCCGAGCGCCAGTCCCCGATGCTGGAGCCGCCCCCCCACCTGCTGCAGCCGCCGCCGCTCTCCAAGGTGCTCCAGCCAGCGCTCGAGGCAGCGCGAAAGGCTCCCGCGCATGCATCGGAGTAACGACCGACGCAGGAGCTCACGTGCGTGGCGCGCTCTCTCGTGAGCATCCACCCATGCGTTCAGCGCACGCAGCTGCGACTTCATCAGCAGCCGTTTGGCCACAATCGCCAAGCGCGCTCGAACAGTCCACCAATTGGTCCACAGCTCGCGCCAGGCCAACCAGACTCGGGACAGCTCGCGATTGAGCGCGTGCCCGAGCACACCGCGCATGCGAAGGCGCTCCTCAGCGAGCGCATGCCACGCGCGCCACGCCGCCGCAAGGCTCCGATGCTGCCAGCGGCGCCCAAAGCCCTGCTTCTGGCGTCGCTCGTCACCGCTCGCCAGCCAGCGGCCCCACGCGCGGTGCAGCCCGCCGTGCAGCGCGCGCCGCATGAAAGTTTGGAGCCGTCGTCGCTCTGCTACGGCCGCTCGCCACTGGTTGATCGCTCGGACGCTCGCGGCAAGCAGCGCGCGGGTGGCGACGAGTTGCATGCGCCGACGCGCCGACGCTACGCCCGTCCACGTGCCCCACGCGCGCACGAGCGTCCTGTTGAGCAGCCGAGCGCCGACGGAACGCAGCCTGGCTCGGGTCGCCTCGATCTGCATGCAATGAAGAGGCATGCAGTCCGGGAGGCAAAGGAGGCAGCAGTTAGGGAGGCACTCAGCATGCAATCAGGGAGGCACGCAAGGCACGCAGTTAGGGAGGCACTCAGCATGTAATCAGGGAGGTTTGCAGCCTGGTTCGGGTCGCCTCGATCGGCATGCAGTCAGGAGGCATGCAGTTAGGAGGCATGCAGTCAGGAGGCATGCAGTTAGGAGGCCTGCAGTCGCCGCTACCTCCTCGGAACTCGAGGCCCATGCATCGAAGGCGCCCGTCAGCTCGCGGTTCATGGCGCGCTTGAACAGGCGTGCGAGGGCGCGGCGCTCGTCGGTGAGCGCACACCACGCGCGCAGCGCGCGCCACTCGCTGTGCCGGAGCAATCGGCGGGAGAAGTTGGCGAGGCGGCGATCCATGCTGATGACCTCGCGCCAGCCACGCATCGCGGGCTCGAGGATGCGGCGGCGCATGTTGAGCACCGCACGGGACTGCGCCGCGAACGCCTGGCTGCTGCTCTTGCGCTTGAGGCTCCACGTATCCTCGGCGACGTGGACGACAGCACGCACGAGCGAGCCCAAGAGCAAGCCCACCATCGGGTCGACCGGCAACACCCACTCGATCTGACTGAGGTGCACCTCTCTGGTGCCACCGGAATCAAAGTAGCTGATGAGTTCGCTCCATAGCCCTGGATCGGAGAGGCCATCGACGCCAAGCGCTTTGACGCCACGCATCCAGTCGTCGTGAGACACTCGCCCCACCTTGCGCAGGTCGAACAGTGGCAGCAACTGGATGGCCACCGCTAGATCAGGACGGGAGTTGCTCGGCAGATCCACCAGCCCGAGCGTGTGACCAACCTTTGGAAACATGCGACGCTCAGCAAGCCAGCGCGCCTCATCGTCTGCTGGCGTGAGAACGTCAACCATATTCCTGTCGAGACACGGCAACCCCGTCGCATAAGTGGATGCGCAAAAGTTATGAAGCCCCGCCCGTCTTTCATTGCCTCTGAACGGGGATCGCTTTTAGGTACAACTATCTAACCCCTTGAACTCGAAAAATGCTGCGAGTTGCACGTCAGAGGGTCTGTAACGGCCATTGCTGGGACGCTGCGCTGCCTCGAGAACGCTCTCTCTCTCACCAATCCCACTCTTCCGCGGGCCCCTCGTCCAGCCAGTCCTCCTCCGCCTCCGCCTCCGCCGACTCGCCCGCGGCATCGCCCCGCGCGAGGAGCCTGCCGCCGTGCGCACCGCCTCCGAGGGCAGCTGCCCGCTGCGAGCGGCGGCGCACGTCGATGGCCATCGACTCGCCGCTGCTGCAGCCACCGTCGTCATCGGACGATGAGGATGGCGCGTCGTTGGCCTCGGCCTCGGTGGCATCAGTGGCCTCAGTGGCCTCGGCGGCATGTTCGACCTCGGCGCGTAGGATCTTACGTTCGAGGAACGCGCTGAGTGAGCCGAGGCCGCGCCAGTAGAGCGCCTCGATCTCGACCTTGCACTGGCGTTCCTCCATCGCGCCGACCTCGGCGAGGAGGGCAGGCGAGCGGGCGACGCACGGGCGGCGGCGCAGCCCAGCGCACACGGCGCGATCGCGGGCGGTGAACGGCTGAAAGGCATCCGGCGGCAGCCCGCTCGCATCGTCCTCCTCCGTCGCCGCTCCCACGTCGGCCGCGCGCAGCCCGATCCAGTGCAGTGAAGGGCAGCATGCACGTGCCTCGAGCGCGAGGCGTGCGGTGCCGTGCTTGTACGCGAGCATCAGGCACAGGCCGTGCGGGTTGTAGTCGGTCAGTGCAAAGGCTGGCACCTTAAGTGAGTCGACGAGTGCACGCACGAGCATGCGAGTCGCGAGATCCGGGAAGCCACACGCCGTCACCAGCACGCAAGGCAGCCGCTCGACGAACCGGTCGTCCACGAGGCGTCGGAAGACGGAGTCCTTCTCGACAACAAGCACGCAGCGCGCGCGGATGCGCGGGCAGAAGCGGAGCGCGCGCACGGCTTCGGTGTCGCCGGGCACTTGGAAGACGCTCGCGTCGAGCGGCTGCGCCACCGCCGCCGCCGCCGCCGCCGCGGAAGGCAGCAGCGTCACGCATCCAGTCATCGAGCCACGCGGCGCGGCGGTGATGCCAAGGGCCTCACGTGGGCAGGGTGTACCGCACCGGAAGCTGATGGCGGCGCAAGCGTCAAGCACGCGCTCGTTCACCTGTTGCGGGCTCGAAAAGAGCCCTGTTGTCTTCAGCCGGTACCAGAGCTCACGCTGCGTCATCTTTGTGCCATCATGCAGAGTGGCATGCACTGCGTCGAGCACGACCCAGAGCTGCGCGAGGTGGCGTCGAGCTGCACCGCCATGCGTACCACTGCGCACCTCGATGGCGTCGTCGGCCGCCTCATCCTTCTCGCCAGCCGCACCGGCCGCGCACCTCGCCGCCGCCACGATCGCATCGTCTTCATCGTAGAGTTCGAGCGCGCCGCTTGGTCGCGCAAGAAGCGTGAGGTCGGCGACACCCAGCCCGCTCTCAGTCACGATACGGATCAGCGCATCGCGCGCGAGCGCCTCGACCTCGGCGAGTGCTTCTGTGCGAGTGAGAGAGTCCGTCGGGCGACCGACCGTGCGACCGACGTCAGAGGTCCACATGTGCGAACGCGCCGTGTTTTGATAAACTTGCGCACGCAGGTAACGCATGCAAACCGGCGGGGCTCGCACCGTCTCGATGTGTTATCTGTTACGGGGTGTGCCGACCAACCGCATTGCGTTCCATTCTTTACATATGCGGAAGGGCTTTCCGAAAAAATCTCCGATACACGCGAGTCTCAGTCTCCGTCTCCCCCTAGGTCCGCTTCGCGTAAGCGACGAGGCCCGCCTCGTACGCCATCGCGTTGTTGTCGTGTCCCTGCCCGCTGGGGAGAACGGGCGTTTGCTCATGTGTCGAGAGACACTGGACGGCCACGTGGAGGGCACGCGGAGCCGGTAATCTCTTGTGGCTGTTTGTGGGAGAGGGCCGGCGCGGTGGGTGTGGCGTGCGAGGGTGTGGCAGGGCGCGCGCCATGGGCTGTCATGATGAGGGCGACGGGCGGTGAGGTGCCCGGTCGGCTCGCGGGGATGGATGGGGCGCTGAGCTCGCCGCGGCTGGCTGCCAAACCGCCCGACGCGCCGCCCACGAGCGCGCTACCTGGTGCGCCGGCTGCCATGCCGCCGCCGCCCGACGGGCAAAGGCCAGCATCGTACTGCGCGGCGCGCGGCGGCGAGCCACAGCGCGGCGGCGAGTCTCTTCGAACCATGCCCCCACCCCTGGCACCAGCGCCGTCCTGGGCTCTTGCGCCGTCCTGAGCTCTCGCGCCGTCCTGGGCACCCTTTCGCAGGTGGGCGAGGTCGGCGGCGATGGCGTCGGCGAGGTGGTCCAGGGCCCAGGGCTTGGAGGGTGCCTGGCGCTCGGGCTGAAGCCACTGCTGCACCGCACCGCCGTGGGTGGACTGCCAAGCCGCATACTCGGCGCCACCGCTGCTGCCCGCCGCCGCTACCGCCGCCGCCGCCGCCGCCGCCGCCGCCGCCGCCGCCTCGCCCCAAGGTTGATGTTGCTCGGCCTTGCGTGTGCGTGCGTGCGGGGCGAGGGCGGCACAGGGGGCGGGCATGCGAGGCACATAGGGGGCGGGGGCGGCCGAGTGGCGCGAGTGCTCCGGACGGCGCGCCGGGCGCTCGCCTGCATAGGTGGGATGCGGCACGCTTGCGACGGACGGGTTGGCGAGCCCGAGGCACGATTGGGAGTGCGATTGGGAGTGCGAATGGGAGGAGCCGGAGGGGGCCGAGCCCACCGGCCGGTCGGCTGCTCAGGAGCGAAGCGGCTGAGGAGGAGGCACCAGCCTTGAGCGAGGCGGTGCCGGCGGCGAGTGGGTAGTCACTGCCGCTCCAACCCCACCCCATGGCGCCGATGCCGGAGGCAACGCCAGAGGGGGCGCCAGGGAGGGCGCCAGGGGGGCGCTCGTCGCGGGCCGCGGCGGCGCGCGGCGGGGCGACCGGAAGTGGCGCGAAGGGCAGCGGTTGCGCTGGCGGAAAGGTTTCCTCGCCGTCCTCGGCGACGCCACGGCCGGCGGCGGATGAAGGGCTGCGCCGTACGACGACCGCGCCGACAGGTTGGGGCAATGCACCC
The DNA here is from genome assembly GCA_001275005.1 of Chrysochromulina tobinii. Classification (NCBI taxonomy): domain Eukaryota; phylum Haptophyta; order Prymnesiales; family Chrysochromulinaceae; genus Chrysochromulina; species Chrysochromulina tobinii. The sequence continues at coordinate 11,141 of JWZX01002686.1, read as the reverse complement.
CGAGAAAGTCCAGGCAGGGGTCCGGACAGGGGGAGCACCCGTTCTCCCTCGTCAGCCGCCGTGGCGCTCGAGGGGCGCGGCGACCCAAACTCGGGACCAAACTCCAGAGGCGCGGCGCGTCGCAGCGCAGATCCTTGGCGCCCCTCATGGCGCCCGTGGGGTGTGCGGGGGCGCGAGTTAGGCGGTGGGGTGAGCCCACCACTCCGGTTGTCGTCGGCCTCGACGATCGCAGCGTGAGGCTCCTGAGCGCGGCGATCGGCGGTGCGCGATGGCGGGCGCGACGGCAGCGAGGCGGCCGAGGCGGATCGACGCGACACGTTGCCACCGCTCGCGACGGCGCAGGCGGCGGCGTCGGTGCCTCCGCCGGCGCTACTGCCGGCGGTGGCGGCCGGGTGGGACGTGGCGGCCGGGTGGGACGTGGCGGAGGTTTGGAGGCTGGCGGGGGCGAGAGGGGCGCCCGCGTGGCCGTTGGGATGCAAGGGCGTGGGGCAGCGCCCCTGGGTGTAGAGAGCGGGCTGACTCGCCGTGCGTGAGCCGTACGGTGCGGACAGGTCAGAGGGAGGGCGCAGGCCACCGCCACGACCCGAGTCGTAACCGCCGCCACGACCCGAGTCGTAACCGCCGCCACGACCCGAGTCGTAACCGCCGGCGCTGCCGCCGACACCGAGGCCCACTCCACCTGCCGAGGCGGCACGAGGGTTCAGAGCGCCCGGGGGCGACACCTTGGGTGGCGACGAGCGCCCGGCGGTGGTGGAGCGTAGTAGTGGGCGCGTGGCAGAGGGTCCGGCGATGTTGGCGTACTTGGGTGGCGACGAGGGCCCGGCGGTGTTGGCACGGCGCGGGCGTTGCGGCGGGGACTCCACCTCCGCATGCATCCGCTGGAGGCGCGCGGCGAGCGCCTTCGAATGGGAGAACCGCTGCCACACCGGTCGCCCCGCCGCCCCCCATCCCCCGCCGCCCCCGACCCCGCCAGCGCACCTGCACCGCCGCCGCCGGCGAGGGCGGCGGCGGAGGCGGCGCGCGCCAAACGCCCCGAGGCATGCGGCGTGGATGCTCGCACGCCGCCGACGGCGGTGGTACTCCGGCGAGGCGGCGACGCGGGCGGCGAGCCGCCTCCATGCCCGTACTCCGCCGCCTCGGGCGATGTGAACGGGCGCGAGGACGGTCGCAGACCCGTGCGCACATCGGGCGCATGGGCGGATGGGTCAGCGGCGCCACCGCGGCCGCTGCCGCCGCTGGTGGGGGGTCGTGTCGTATACCCGGAAGCAGCGGTGGGGGGGCGCGTCGCATACCCGGAAGCAGCGGTGGGGGGGCGCGTCGCATACCGGCTGAGCGCCGTCTCGGGCGTCTCATACTCGTCGAACTCGGCTGCACGCTGATGGTATTGACGCGTCGTGGCCGCGTGGTAGTAGGTCGGGTCGAGCATCGAGAAGTTGTCGGAGGGCGTGCTCGCCTGCCGACGCAGCCCGTCCAGGTGCCCCTGCGCGTCGTGCAAGCTGCTCCCGCCGGGCGATGGGATCGACACTGCCGACAGCCGGCCGCCGCACGAATGTGCGTGCCGCAGTGCGCGCCGGAAGCCCGAGGGGAGGGCACGTGCGTGGCTGGCTGAGTACGAGGCGGTGCCCACAGTGCGTGAGGGCGCACCCACGGCGTCGCGCGGCGAGAGCGGCGCCTGCTGCGGCGGCGGCTGCTCGTGGATGACCTGCACGGCCGTGCCGAGCTGTCGCAGCTTCGCAGGGTTGGACATGGCCATGCGCTGAAGCATGAGCGCGCGCTCCGAGGCAACGTCGGCCGAGGCGGCACGCAGCTTCTTGGCGCGTGCGATCGCCTCCCAGTCCTCGGTGAGGCCCGCCTCGCGCTGGGCGACCATGCGGTCGTGCAGCCCGCGCATCTCCTCGAGCGACGGCTCGTGTGAGGACGGTGCGCCGACCCTGCCACCGCGCGCAATGTGTTCGCGCTCGATGGCGAGCAGGTCGGAGAGCGTGAAGCCCTGCTCGTCGGTACGAACGCGCAGGGCGGCGAGGCCGTCCGTAGCGGACGTCGGCACCGCCTGCGACGAGCACCGCATTGAAATTCTCGTGGGTGCTGCAACTTACTTACGGGAGCGTTTTGCTGGGCGGATACATTGTAGTGGACTTTCGCGCACCATCGACGATGACAGTGCTTCAAGGACATATGGTCATCGACCAGTGTGTGCAGAACACTGTCATGACACGATTTGTCGATGACAGTCTTCAATGAGTCAAGTCAAGTCAAGTCAAGAATGTCAAGTCAAGTCAAGTCAAGTCAAGTCAATGAAGATGAAGACTGTCGTCGTGTACACGTCGATACTTTTCCAGTGAGGACGTTTGACGATCCGTGCAACTGGAGCCGTGGTCAATTGGCCGTGGTGTCGAACCTCATGGAACCTCTCCGCTGTCATCGACATACAATTGTATAACGCTCGTTGACAGACATACGTGTCACATTCCGATCCTTGATGACAGTTTCATTTGGACGGGTTGAGAAACTTCTTCGAGCGGAAACGAGATGTGTGCTCGGCGTTTGACGGATGGAGCCAGTTTTCGACTAGACTTGACGTGACGTGTCAAGATTCCTACTGAAATCGGAAGCGACATCGCCGAAGCTCCAGAAAAAAATGTCGGGGATCAAGTGCAACTACTGGGCCGGCCGCGGCCTGATGGAGGTGCCACGCTTCTGCCTCGCCATCGCCGGGAAGGAGTATGAGGACTGGCGCTGCACGAATGGTACCGGAGACCTGGGGAACACCCTCGACTCCAATCTCGGCCGTCTGCCCACTATCAACTGCGCGGAAGGGACCGTGGGCCAATCGGCCGCTATCAACTTTTACATTGCAAGTGAGTGCGGACTGATGGGCTCCAGCACCTTCGAGGCGGCCAAGATCATCGAGTTCAGCGAGCACATCAAGGAGCTCAACACGGCCTTCAGGGCACTCGTTCCGTGGGGCAGCACCCCTTCGGAGGAGAAGATGGCGATCTTCTTTGACTCGGAGGAAGCCACCGACTACGAGGGCCCAGCCGACGGATCAAAGCGCTCGGCCCGCCAGCTCAAGTGGTTCCTCGGGCGCATGGAGAAGCTCGTCGGTGGCGATGGCTTCGCGGTGGGCGGCAAGCTCAGCCTGGCCGACGTGCAGCTCTATAACATGTTTGCAGACAAGCTGGCGCCGGGCAAGGGCGAGCCATTCGAATCTGCCGCGCGTACCGACGCCGCCCTTGACAAGTGCCCCAACATCAAGGCCTGTATCGCCTCGGTCGCCGACCACGAGAACGTCAAGAAGTGGCTCGTGACCCGCGCGAGCCTCCCATACAACTTTTGATGACAGCGAGCGTCGCAAACGCCGCGAGCCTGGCGCGCGACTAGCGGGCTCATCAACGCAGGTATAGGTGCGTACACGCGAGTGCCGGGTGCGTTGCACACGCTCGTGTGTCCACACACTGCGATCTGCGAAAGGCTATGCGGCTATGGGACCGGGGCACCGGGCGCGTGCGAGTGCGGGGTCTTTGTCGGCGCGGGGCGCCCGTCTTACGGCATTACTACACCCCGGCGCGAGTAGGGTAGTAGGGCCCGGGGGCGGCGCTAGGGCGGACCGGCGCGCGGCGCCGGTAGAGTTGCTTAACGTTAAGCAACTCTTTGCAACTCTACGCCGGCCGCCGGGTCTAAGCGTCTTTTTCGTTGCACACGCGACACGGGACATCGAGATCGACCTTGAGTTTGTTGAGTCTTGAGATCGACCGACAATTTTTGATCGCGACGACATTCGACATCAATCATCATGGCGACATGCGCAGCGGCGGCCAGCGCGCAGCGCGGACGAATGTCGCGAATCAAACGAATCGCAATCGGCTCGTGTGGTGGACCGGCCGCTACGCCGCCGAGCGCGTCTAGCGCGTCGGGCGTCGCAACACGCAAGCGGACAACGAAGCATTGTTTCCGGGAATCTCGGCATTGGACGTAAAATTTTCCTTAATTTTCCTACTCTAGGGTTGTTTAATGATTTAAAATGAATTTAATTATAATGTGAATGATGAACCTGGCTTGATTCATCCGCTTGTCTTGTTGTTTAACGTTCAAAACACTGTTTCGTGTTTCTGTTTGCTGTTTGGGCTTTCGGTAAACTTAGAACTCGCGAGATCTGCCGACGCGCCGGCGGCCATGGCGGCGGCGGCGGAGGCGGGGCCGCCGGCCGGTTATTGCGTGGCGCTCACTCCGGGCACACGTCTAGGATCTTGGGCAGCCGCGACGCGGTCGCGGCGTGCGTGAGCCCGGCCGGTGGCGGGGGCACGAGCAGCGGCTTGTGTTCTTTCCCGCGCACCGTCGCCGCGCTCTGGATGCGCATGCGCGAGTCCGTCTTGCCCGCCTGAGCGAGCCATCGGCGGTAGCTCACCGATTTGACGAGTGGCGCCGAGGTGGCACGTGACCCCATGCTGCGGGCGGGGCCGGCCAAGCCGCCGGCGCCACGGACTACAGGCAGCCTGCTGCCGCCGTGCTGCGGTCCCTTGGTGGAGGCGGCCGACAGGCCGTCCGCGCAGGCTGCGTCGGCGCCCGCCTCGCCAGCGTTGAAGCGTGCCTCGGCGAGCTCGGGGTCATAGCTGGCGACGGCCTCGCGGATGTGCACCGCGTTCGCGAGCACGCCGAGCGGGAACGACGTCGCCGCCTGGTTCAGCATCTCCGTGAACGCCGAGGCGGCCGCCGACGGGCCGGGCGGCTCCGCCTCAAGCAGCCGACTGCGCTGACCCATGCGTGCGGTCACCGCACCGACGAGGGCGACGAACTCGTCGAAGTTGATCGTGCCGTCCTCGTCGGTATCGCCTTCGCTCAGGATGGCCCTTGCATGCTCAGCGGGGAGGCCGAGCTCCTTGAGCGCGAAGGAGAGCTCACCGGGTTCGATCGTGCCGGAAGCGTCCGTGTCGAGGGCGTCGAAGCAGGCCTTCAACGTGCGCAGCTTGTGGCGGCTCAAGAACGCGCGCGCGACCGCTTTCGCGCGCGGCTTCTGCCTCGTTCGTAGCCAAGCGTGGATCGCCGTGTCCTGCACGAGCCGCGTCGCCTCCTTGCGGCTGTGAAGCCTGATTGTCATCGGCGGCCTCTGGGCATCACTCTCATTCTCCTTGACGCTCGGATGCGCCACCAACATGCATGTGGACGTGGCGGCGGCGCGCGGACGGTTGCCGAACGAGTGCTCGAGCATTGGCGTTCGGAGAAAAGTAGGTCGACCCTAACGGCAGATGGTTCTGTGAGAGAAACAGAACAGTCTCGCACGATCCGCAAGGAAGTGTTTGCAGTGCCGTCTCGCGATTAAAAGAAAACACCAGCCCGAAACGGCGCTTCTGAAGAGCTTTCGGCACTTTCAAGGTGCAAGAAGGCAATGCTGCATCCGCGCCACTCTAGGACGCAGACGCCTAGCTCTACGCTGCATCTACGCTGACGCCTGCCGTGTCCTGCGTGCTCGCAGGCGACCGTCACGCACACCGCACCGTCGCACTCTGATGGCGCAGGTGCGCACCTCTCACCGCGCCGCGCCCGTGTGAGGATCCACAGAGGATTCACCCATCCTTGGGTGCCCATGACATGGCCGGCGAGCGCTGCGGTCGCTCTTGCTCGCGTCTCCGCCCTGCGCCGCTCCTTGCCGACGCTGCGTGCTCTGTGGCGGCCACCGCACCTCAGGAGTATGACTACGTGTTCAAGCTCGTGCTGATCGGCGACTCGGGTGTCGGCAAGTCCTGCCTGCTGCTGCGCTTTGCTGACGACACGTATACCGAGAGCCACATCTCGACCATCGGCGTCGACTTCGTACGCGCTCGCCTGCGCGTGGCCCTGTGCAGCGACAGCCGAGCGCTCGCGATGTGCATGCGTGGCGGAGTGCTCGCACGTCCTTGTCCTGCTCCTGCTCCCGCGCCTGCTCCTGCTCCTGCTCCTGCTCCTGCTCCTGCTCCTGCTCCTGCTCCTGCTCCTGCTCCTGCTGCTCCTGTTGCTCCTGCTCCTGCTGTGCGGAAGCTACAGCAATCGCTGCTGCTGGCAGCGGTGCTCGTAGCTGCTGAGGACGCGACTCACTCACTCACTCACGCTTCCTGTCTTGCTCTTTTGCACTTGGCAGAAAATCCGGACGATCCAGCTGGATGGCAAGACCATCAAGCTGCAGATCTGGGATACCGCGGGCCAGGAGCGCTTCCGCACGATCACCAGCAGCTACTACCGCGGCGCGCACGGCATCATCGTCGTGTATGACACGACCGACTCGGAGACCTTTGAGCACGTCAAGACCTGGCTCCACGAGATCGACCGGTATGCGAGCGAGAACGTGAACAAGTTGCTGGTGGGCAACAAGAGCGACCTGACCACGAAGAGGCAGGTTGACATGGAGACGGCCAAGGAGTTTGCGGGCAACCTGAACATCCCCTTCCTCGAGACGTCGGCGAAGAACGCCACCAATGTCGAGGACGCGTTCATGACCATGGCAGGTGAGATCAAGAAGCGCATGGCGACGGCGCCGACAGCCTCGGAGACGAAAAGCAAGATCACCGTCTCGGGTAAGACGGAGGCGGTCAAATCGTCGAGCTGCTGCTGAAACCGGCGCCCAGGCGTCTAATGGTGCGCACTCCCACTGTGGTTGTGCGAGCTGAGGGGACGACATCAGACATGACGAGCCCCGGAGCGGAGAACGTGTTTGCAGACGATCCTGTCGGCGGGGGGCGCAGTGTGAAGCTCTCGTGTCGATGAAGAAGTAGAAGAAAGTCGTTTTCGGGCAAATACCTTTAAATTTTGTGAGGGCGCTGACGGTGGCGGCCTGACCGCTCTGTTACGCAAGGCTTGAGGCCTGTCGCGGTGACCGACCGCGCGGGGCCCCAGAGGTGTTTCAAATGCGCTCGACTTTCATAAATATTTAATGAAATGCGCTCGAAACTCGCTTGCACGCTCGCGATCGTCGCAGTGTTGAGCAACGCCGTTGACGCTCAAGCGAAATCGGTGGGACCCGTGCCGCGCGTGTCGCTCCAGCGTGCGTTCGCCACGCGGCTCGCGTCCTCCAAGGCGGCGCCCTCTCCGGAGCAGCTGCTCGAGCTGCAGGCGGCGCGAGCACGGCTGATCGGCGAACTGGATGAGGTGGAGCTGGAGATTGCGGCCGCGGTGAAGCAGCTGCAGCCGCCCAGCGAGCCTGTCGAAGGCAGGCCCTCCACCATCGCCGAGGCGTTCGATCCAAACTTTGGGTACATCTCCAAATCGGCAGGCAACTACGCCGACACAACAGGCGACATCGATGGCCCTGGAGGAGTACCCACGGGATTCGTGGACCTGGCGGCGCGCAACTTTTTGCGCGAGCTGCCCGAGGCGCTCAGCGCCTTTGGCGACCTCTTCGGCTGCCTGGCGCAGCCGCCGGGCGCCGCGTTTGGACGCAAGCGGCGTCAGGTCGCGAGTGTGGCCAAGGAGGTGTGCAGCGTGGTGTTGAGCGACGTGCTCGCTCCGGACAAGGACGGGAGCGACGCGCAGCTGCGCTGCGTCGCGGACGCGACTCGCGTGCGCGCCAAGCTGCGCCAGCTCCGCCTGAGCAACGACGCCATCTGGGCGCGCGAGGAGCGCCGGCCACAGGTGGAGGCGCCGTGGGTGCTTCTCGCGCCGTACTACGCGCTGTGCTGGGTGCTCGACGCCTTCTTCGACGGTCGGCCGATTTCGCGCTTCTGGTTCCTCGAGACGGTGGCGCGCATGCCCTACTTTTCGTACATCTCGCTCCTCCACCTGTACGAGTCGTTAGGCTGGTGGCGCCGCTCCGCCGAGCTGAAGCGCGTTCACTTTGCAGAGGAGTGGAATGAGTATCATCATTTGCTGATCATGGAGTCGCTCGGCGGTGACCAGCGATGGGTGGACCGCTTCTTCGCGCACCACGCGGCGATCGCGTATTTTTGGATTCTCGTCGGGCTCTGGCTGCTCTCACCCTCGCTCTCGTACAACTTTAGCGAGCTGATCGAGGCGCATGCGGTCGACACGTACGGCGAGTTTGTGGACGCGAACGCGGAGGCGCTCAAGCAGCTGCCCGCGCCGCGGATCGCGAAGCTCTATTATGGCGGCTCCGATATGTACCTCTTCGACGAGTTCCAGACCGCACGCCCTCGCGGGAGCCGTCGCGTGAGTGTGAGCACACTGTACGACGTCTTCAGCGCCATCCGCGACGACGAAGCCGAGCACGTGGGCACGATGCGTGCATGCAAGGACCCGCGGGTGATCGTGCGCGCGCCGCAGGTGGAGCGCGGCGTGGTGGCCGCGGTCGCCACGGGCGCTGCGGTCGCATCCGCCTTCAGCAGCGGGATTTTCAGGAACGGCGCCGCCAGCAGCGGCGCCGAAGGTCTCGACGACGCGGCGCTCGAGGCAGCGAGCGACGCCGCCGACGCGGGCGCGAGCGCGATCGCGGACACGCTCGGCGCGGGCACGGACGCGCTCGGTGCAGGCGCGGCAGCGGCCGCGGACGCGCTCGGGCCACTGCTCGAGAGGCTCGCCGAGATCTTCGCCCCCGGCGGCCTGGGCTAGCCCCTGACGTGAGCGACTATACAAGAGAGTCGGCGCGCCGCGCGAATCGGAAGTTGCATATGTTCGTACGAACAGGTGAGCCCAAGCATTCACGATCAGGCGGTCCGTAGTTCGATGCATGGCAGCAATAATTGAGAACGAGGATTCATTCACAGTCTTCACGTCGCAGTCCGTATTCACAACTACGAGCAGTGCGGCGAGACCCATGTATGAAATCGGGAGGGAGGGCGCCCGCCGACATTGGCGGTGAACCCCCAGATGGGCGAGCCAGGGGCAACGAGTAGAAATATCGTCGCGGCCGCCCCTGAAGAGACGCCGACTCCGTCAGTCCTCGCCGGCACGTCAACGACCCACGGACCGCAGCATGAAGCCGGATTCGAGACAGGGAAGAGGGAACCGCACTCACGCTCTCCCCTCCAAGGGGCAATCACCCGAGGAGCTCTGCATGTGCCACATATTCGTTGCCCCTTGGAAGGTCGACATATTCACGAATGTCGCATGTGCACGACCTTTTCAACTGTGAGTTGGTGCCCGTTCACGTATCACGAGCCGCTCCGGGGCGCACGGTCCAGCACGGCGCGAAGCAGGTCGCACAAGCACGAGCGAGCTCCAGCAGCAGCGCCGTTCGAGAACCTGCAGCCACAGCAGCTCGCACGATGCTCGATCCAGCTACAGTAGTGTGTAGATTGTATTTACAAGTTGGAATCGGCTCGCACAGTGATAACTACATTGTTTCGACAATAGAGAAGTCGCGGCTTTACGACAGCTGTGCCTATACCCAGTCACCTCCAGAGAACATGAGAAAACGTCGCATGCGCATCGCGGTGCTGCGATTGCGCACTTATGCGGCTCTCTCGTTGTTGTCTCTCCCTCAGCAGCGCTTATGATTTAGCGCTATGCCAGCGGCGCCGCCTGCTGTCCCATCGGCGAGTGCGCGTGATCGCACCATGGATCGCACCCAGCCGAACCCTTCTTCACACTGTTGACACAAGGAGTGAGCTTGAGTGGCTCGGCCAATTAGGGTCCGTCGGGGCAAGATCCGATATGACACGGTATGTATGGTTGAGGCACCTCACTGATGTCTGGTACTTCTGGTTCTGGATCTTCTGGTTGGGGCGGCTTCTCGAGGTGGGGCTGCTTTCGGAAACCTATAACTGATTTCTTCAGAGTGTACGCCATGTGGAGCATGCGCTTATCATGCGGCGAGGAGGGTGGGTAGTCCTCGCTCAGGAGCTCCTTCAACGCAGGCTCCAACGCAGGCTCCAACGGCGTTGGGGCGGCGCTGGAGAGGGCAAACAGGAGCGCAAGCAGCAACATCACCTTGCGCATGTTCTGAACGTACTTTCTGCGAGCGCGGGCGAGAAGCAGCGATGGTGAGCCGAACCGCGTTTCGTGATCGCAGGCAGCGGGTTACGTGCGATGCGCTTCTAGGTGCCAGGCAGCCACTGATACGGGTCGTGTCGGCGCAGGAAAAGCCTGTGGGGGGAATCAGAGCCGACCCTCCGTTTTCAGAACCTAATTTGGTTCTCTCCGGCGAGGTAAGCCCGCGTCGCGTCGGCGTCGATGCTGATGAGCTTGAGTGTTGAGGGCTTATAAATTAGGGCTGATAACGAACACGGGTTGACTGTCAGGCAAGGCCTGGGCGACGGATCTGTCGGGACACGCAAGTGGCCACTGTATCTCGAACGCTACGTACCCCTCTAGCGCTCTAGGTGCCCGCGCTAGAAAGCGCGGTGGTTTCATGCAACTACGGTGGTTTCATATCTGGGGCGTGTGTATCGTCCCGGGGTGTGTATACCGCTCGAGTAGCGCGAAGCGGGGCATGGGGATCCCCGGTGATCACATGTAAAGAGGGTGGTCGAGACGTATCATCACCCCCTCAAGCTCGCAGTACGTACGAGCGGCACTAAGAAGGCCTAGAAGGGCAAGAAGACCGCCACTCGCACGCCAACCCGCGGATTACCCGCGGAACATTCGACCCTCTCGACACAGCTGACGACGACGACGAGACCCCAGACGACTCATCGACACTTCACCCCGCCGCAGAGACCGGCAATACTTCACTCGCCGAATAGAGCAACATGGAGGTGCGCGGGTGGTTTCTTTCTGACGAGCCTCTACCCCAAGTCCCCCGGGGCCCGCTAGGGCCCGCTTGCCCGCGTCACCCCCGCTCCGCCCCTCCGGTGTAGAGGGAAGCCTACCGGATTTACGCCCCGGGGCGGCGCGCAAATATTGGCTAAATATTGGCGGCCCTATATTGCTTATTGGCGGCGCGGGGGGCGCGCCCTCTAGGCACGAGGGCCTCTGGGGCAGCGTGCGCCGTGACAGACTACAAGGCATTAGCAGTCAATTGCTGGGAGCCTTGTAGGAGCCTTGTACAGGAGGACGCAACTGATTCGAGCCGCGCTCCAACGCTAAGTTACTCAGGCTAAGTCAGTACATGTAGAACGGCAAAACGGCACCTGCAGGGGGGTTAGGGGGGGTTTGTTATCGAGTTTCGGGGGGTTTGTTATCAGGATACGTATCCTGATGTATTGTGATGTATCCTGCATGTATCCTGAAGGATACATGTATCTCTCATGTATCCTGATGTATCTCAAATGTATCTT
>JWZX01002685.1:0-22724 GCA_001275005.1 Chrysochromulina tobinii | reverse complement strand
GGCGCACGCGCTGTTTCGGTCACGAAGTTAAAATTCCCACACTTCCTTCCTCGCGGTTCGGGTGCGCCACCTGATCTCAGCTTCACTCATCGGCTCGCCAGATCACCGCGCCGCACACGCCCGGGTCCGGATACGATAGGAATTCCGATAACATCACCGCAGACACCGAACGGAAAGTACCCTACGCTGACTTACTTTGCATACCGCGTGCCACAAACTCAGTAAATGAATCGCTCCGTCTGCACGGTCTGATTCTGAAGTTGCGGCACAGCATCCATGACAAAGTCAAAGATTCACAAATTAGCATGCAAATTCTGGCTTCCTGAGCCGGCTGCCTGCCCGATAGCCAGGCCCGTTGCGAGCAAAAATAAGCCGCCGATTGGCATCAGGCCGTCGCCTTCCATTGCCTTGAGTCTCGTCAGCAGCTGCTTTATGGGCACGCGATGCACCTTGATGAACTCTGACTCCTCGAGCTGCTGCCGTGGAGTGCGATTTGGAGGTGCGTCCAAGTCAACATCGACCACGCATAGCCTGATCATCTCGTCGCACATCCCCGGGCTCATTGCGAGCACCTGCGACGTGAGCACCACGGTGCCCTCGTATCCAGTCTCTTCCTTGAGCTCGCGTACCGCGGCGGTCTCTGCTGACTCTCCCGGGTCGATGAGCCCCGCTGGTAGCTCTATTGTGAGAGCGTTGACGGGAGGCCGAAACTGCTGCACCAGCAGCATCTCGACATCAGCGGCGGCGCGGCTTCGCAGCAATGCAAGGATGGCGACTCCATCGGGTTCGCCGTCTTTTTTCGTGGTGCGCGAGGCCATGTCCCACTTGCGCTCGCATCCTGTCGCATCAAGGTATGAGAGCGATTGCAGACTGATGAAGCGGGTCTTTGCGATCTCCTTGCGCTCAACTACGCGTGCGAGTTGAGAGCTGCCGTCCGACCCCGATGAATTTTCGCCGGCACCTACAATCGCAGCGCATGTCGTCGCGGAGGCGGCGGCTGCCAGCGTGCGACGCCACATTTACGAAGGAGGTGTGAACGTTAACACGACAGACACGAACACCGGTGGGCATTGTTACTGCCCGCTCAGAATACACGGAAAGTATTCCCGCGCGACTCTCTCACCCGCCGTGACTCAGATTCGTGATACATGTTACAGACTTTTGACTACTGTGACAATGTATAAACCCTTTCGAATGTGCTCCGGAAGCCAACAGGGGAGGACGGGAGTCGATGGAGTTGGCGGAGGAGATTTATTTTGACTTGACTTGACTTGAACAGCCAATTCACAGCCAATGTTTAGAATTCGACACCCAAGACACCGGACCGGCGTACATACGGATGCGGTTAACACTAGCTCGGGGACCCCTGGACCCCCTATTATCACAGCCATACTCGATCAGCCGCCGGGCCGGGCCGCTGAACGCTTAGCCCCGCCCGGTTGCCTTAAGCGCGTCCTTGATAAGGCGCATCTTCATCTCGGTGATCTTCTTCCGGATACCCTTCGCGTCGCCCACCTGCGCAGCCGCTGCGCCAATTCACACGAGAAATACCGGTACTGTACCCGGTACTCTCGTGATGGCGAGATGGCTCCTCGCACTTTTGCCGGCGAGCAGTGCCGCGACACTGCTGCCACTGTGTGCAGACGGGCGCTCATTCGTGAGTGCGCGTGCGATGCCGAATGTGGTCATCGACCTGCGACCCAACGCCGCCTTTGCAAACGGTCACCTGGCAGGCAGCACGAGCCTCCCAGTAAGCTCCCTACGTGAGCGTATGTTTGAGCTCCCGCCTCCGGGCGAGTGGCCACTCACGCTCGTCGGCAGCGCCGCCGACCTTGCAACAGCGAGGGAACTGCTATACTCAAAGGGCTGGAGTGCTACTGAAACGCTGATCGCAGAAGGAGATGGCTGGACTCAAGCCCACGAGGCCGGGCTCCAGTCTGCTTCGTGCCTGCGGCCGAACGCCTTTCTGGCGGCCGTGCTCGAAGAGCTGGAGCTGCCAGAGAGCGGCGGCGCTGCGATCGACGTTGGCTGCGGTAGCGGCCGAGATGCTGTCTACATGGCCGGCGCCCTGGGCAAAGAGTGGCAGGTGATCGGGTGCGATAACCACGTGGGCGCTCTCGAGCGTGCGCGTGCGCTCGCGGCCTCGGAGGGTTCGCACGCATCCTTCGCGAGCTTTGACGTACGCAAGCGTCCACTCGACGAGCTGACCGACCGGCCCATCCGGTTCGTTCACGGCTGCCGTTTCCTCGACCGCGGCCTGCTCGAGCGTCTGCCGTCGCTCGTGGCCCCCGGCGGGCTTGTGATCTGGTCCACCTTTGTTGAGCCGGCGGAGGGCTTACCGCGTGCGCCACCCTTTCGGCCGTCGCGCCGGTTGCAGCGCGGCGAGCTGGGCCGGACGCTAGGAGAGCGCGCGGGCTTCGAAGTCCTATGCGAGCAGGAGGGCTGGCTGCTCACACGTGGTGTCTGGGAGACCGCGCAATTTTTCGCCGCGAGGAGGCGATTGAAATAAGATTGTGTAGAAATCCTCACAATCACACACGCATTCACACCACGGTCCAACCCCAGTTGAAGGGGGATGGATAGCGCGCCCGCGGAATCACTATTCCGAATTCCGGTAAACTTTAGTAAACTCGGCTGGTACCGCCGGTATACGGTTCTACCCGGGCGTGTGTGTGTTCTGAACCCAAAACACCGGGGGGAGCCGGGACAAACACGGGACACACGCGGCACACACGGGCAGTAACAGTGCCGTTCCTGTAGCACCGGTTGTCGCGTCTGTCGTGTTAACGTTATACACGGGCACGCGGATCACGGTTTTCGCGTTTGTCGTGTTAACGTTCACAGAGACGAAAACTCACAAAATCCCACACCCACACCACACCACACGCGTCTGTCGTGTTAACGTTCACACCCACACAACGCAACACGCGCGAACGCGCTCCACACGCGTTGACCGACGAATACACGCGGCCGACTCAACACGAGCCCCAACCACGGAGCCGACCGAACCTAACCCGGTACCGGGTTGGACAGCCATTGCGATGCTCGCCACATTTCTCGACCTCTTCGTCTCGGGCGCGGCTCTCATATCGGGCACGCTCGTCCTCGGCCTGCTGCTAGGCGTGCTGAGCACGCTCTTTGCACGCACGACGCCACGACAGGCGCTACGCACCTTGGCCGCTTTCGATATCGGCAGCGGTGCGACCAAGGTGCTTGTTGCCGAGGTGGACTCCCTAGGCGTCATCGTAGGCTCGCCACTCTACGAGGCCGAGAAGCCCATGGCATACAAGGCCGATGCGCAGGCTCACGGCGGGTCGCTGTCCGAGGGCATCCAAGGGAGAGGGCTGGAGCTTGTCCAGGCGCTCGTGGCCAAGGCACGCGAGCTTGGCGCGACTGAGGCGAGCGGCATAGCCACCGAGGTTTTCCGCACCGCGCCAAACGGACGCGCATTCCTCGACCAGATATCTGCCAAGACGGGGATCGCCATCACCATTCTCTCACAAGAGCATGAGGCGCGCTTGGGTCTGGCAACGGCCGAGGCGCTCATCGGCACAGCGCTGTCATATGACGCTGTCTGGGATTCGGGAGGCGGCTCGTTCCAGATCTGCGCCCGCCAGGAGGGTATCCCTTCAAGAACTGCGCCGATCGCCTCCGTGCCGCTCCGCTGCTTTACTGGCAAGCTCGGCACGACTCCATCCCTGGAGCGTCTTCTGGTGCAAGTGCAGTCGAGGCCCTTTGATCTGAAGTCGACCCCCAATCCGGTGACTTCCGAGCAGGCAGCTCGCCTCGTCGCTGTGCTCGCCTCCGAGCTCGGCCCGGCGCCCAAGTGGCTTCGCCACGGCACAGTGGTCGCCATCGGCGGCTGGAACTGCATCTTTGCTGTGACGCTCCGCACGCTACGCCAGCGGCTGCCTGGTTTTGACATTGGCGCGGCGGGCGAGGGCCATAGCGAGGGCGACGAGGGCGCAGGCGGTAAGGGCGGCGCGTTCACGATGGACGATGCTCGCCGCGCGCTCGACGCCGTCGTGGGCGCGACGGACGAGCAGCTCCTGCCCATTGCCGGCACGAGCGCGGATGCGGAGGGGCCCAATCTCGTCGTCGGAAAGGTGGCGCTGCTGGTAGCGGTCGGTTCCCACCTCGGGCTCGATCGCATCGTGTTCCGCACGGCCACGGGGGGCTGCGCGGGGCTGTTCGCGCTTGGCGAGTTCAAGGAAATGTCGCACAGTCTTCCGTAGATTTTTCGCGTCGTGTTGTTTGGTGTGAACGCATAGAGATCCTACCGGTACTTGACTTGACACACGTGGATCGTGCGGCCCTGTGAAAGGACATCATGGTCCTCACCGCGCTAGCGTGCTTGCGGCGCTACTCGGTAATCACGCTCGGATCTGGGCTGGTGGCGAGCGCCGCCGCACGCTCATTCGCCACGGACACGCGACCGACGGCCCACGCTGCCATCGCGTCGCCAGGGCCGACGGGCGAGCTGAGGTCCCTGGAGCAGCGCGTCTCAGCACTCGAGGAGCTGCATCGCAAGCGGCCGGTGGTCGTGTGCGGCCCGAGCGGTGTGGGCAAGGGCACGCTCCTCGGCCGGCTGCTCAAAGACTATCCCGACCAATTTGGCTTCTCGGTGAGCCACACGACACGCGCACCTCGGAAGGGTGAGGAGAACGGCGTCCACTACTACTTTGTGGACATCTCGGAGATGGAGGCGATGATCGCTCGCGGCGAGTTCCTCGAGTATGCACGCGTGCACAACAAAATATACGGCACCTCCATCGCCGGCGTGCGGGCCGTCGCAGACACAGGGAAGACTTGCCTACTCGACATCGACGTGCAAGGCGCTGCGTTGGTGAAGAAGACGAATCTGAACGCGCGTTTCATCTTCATCTCGCCGCCCGCATTGAACGTGCTCGAAGCCCGTCTGCGCGGGCGGGGCACCGAGTCGGAGAAGGAGATCGCCGTGCGCCTCGAGAATGCCCAAAAGGAGATGGCGTCTCTGGAGATCTCGGGCTTCTACGATGCGGTGATCGTCAACGACGACTTAGAGGTGGCGTATGCCCGCCTCAAGCAGATTCTCCTCGTCCCCGAATCCTGAGGTAGCTCGGCTGTGGCGTGGTCGCTGGTCCGGAGTGCCGTATAGGTATCGATCGGAACTGGTCTTCTGGCGCGCTGCATGCTATCGCCAGCTTTTTGGGGCGGCACTGCCCCTACAGCGCGGTCCTCGGGAGACTCGCGACATGGCGAGCGTCCGCCGTGTCCGCGGCGTTATAGACAGTCAGTCCGAGAAATCCTCCTCAGCCACGAATCGAGAAAACGAACGGCCTTCGTCGACACGCGGCATTACCACACAGGGGCCCTAAGCCACCCCGCGCGCTGACACGACTAGAATACGAGCAGAGAGCCACAGCCAGACGGCGCCGGTGCTGGAGTGCACCATCACGGCGCCGAGTCTGAACCTGTGGCTTCCGTCGAGGCATCAGCTGCTGCACTCCCCGTTTCTGCTACTGCGTCAGCCTTCACAGCACCCTTTTCGGCTGCTGCCTTTAGCACCTTTTCGGCCGCCGCCTTCAGCGCAGCATTGCTCTCGCCACTCGCCTTTGGCGTTGGCTTGCAGTACCAGCAGGCTTTGTCCTCCTCGACGGCACGAATGCAGGGCGCGCCGCGAAGCGCCTCCGCATTCTTATCCGTGAGCCACGACGGCAAGTCACCCACTCCGATGAGCGGTTTGCCTTCCGTGTCCAGGCTCAGAGCAGCACGCATGATCTCCGACTTGCGTGGGCCAAGGCAATCCCAATCGAGCTTGAGGCGGTAATGTGTTCGGCCTTCCTGACAATGATCGAAGAACCGATCACCTTCTGGCGGGCATCTCTGCTTCGATGGATAGCGGTAGCGATGTGCAGCGATAGCGCCAACCAGGATCGCAAGCAGCAGTGTGACTCCGATGGCTGCGCACCAGCACGACCCACACCAACTGCTGCCCTTGCGCTTGACTTCGGTGCGTGACCTGTAACCGTACGTTGGCTGCTGCGAATTTCTTGCGGGCGCACGGTGCTTGACTCCCCCCTGCATGAACCAGCGAACGATGTGCGCGCGCAAACGCGAGTTCACGGTCTTCACGCGGGTCAAAAAAGGACAAAGGAAGCACGCGCGGAGCTGCCACGTGGCTTCCAGGACCGCTTGTTTTAAAAACACTCTTCTTTGGGACAAGACACCTCACACAGTACCACCTTGCCTCTGCATTTCCATCCTGCGAAGCTTGTGCACCTTGGATTCGACAGACTTGAGCTCCCAGCGCCGCAGGAACTTCAGGAGCTCCTCGTTGGCGAAGTCGAAGCAGCCGCCGCGCGCGGCCGCCCCGTCCAGTGGCACATCCGTCCGCAGCGTGACGAGCGCCCTCGCGCGCCGCGCTGTCTCGGCAAACTCGAGAAGCGCCGTCGTGCGCTTCGAGGGTTTCATACTTGCAGCGGCCTGGAGCACACTCTCAAGATCGGCGTAGTCGGCGAGGAGCTTTGCTGCGCCCTTGGGCCCCACGCCCGGCACGCCTGGCACGTTGTCGCTCGCGTCGCCCATCAAAGCGAGAAGATCACCCAGCTGCGCCGGACGGACGCCAAACTGTGCCGAAACCGCCGCCGCGTCGACGACGATCTTCTTCTGGTCATTCCACATGATGACGCGGGTCGGCGCGCCCTCCTCGCTCACCAGCTGCATCAAGTCCTTGTCGCATCCGACGATCACCACAGAGCCGACACCCGCCTCGCGCGCATTCGCCACGCATGTGGCGATCACGTCGTCTGCCTCAAACCCCTCAGCCGTAAGGACCGACAGGCCAAAGTGCGCGCAAGCTTCCTTCATCCCCTCAATCTGGGGGCGCAGCGGAGTGGGCATCGAAGGGCGCTTCGACTTGTATGAGGGCTGGTCGATCGTGCGGAACGTTGCCCCAGGCAGGTCGAACGCAACCGCCACACGATGTTGCGGATAGAGCCCGTGCACATCAAGGATCTTGCTCAGAAAGCCGTGGATGGCGTGCGAATGCTCGCCAGCCACTGTGGTCATGCCAGTGCGCATCAGCGCAAAGTGCATCCGGTACGCGAGCGCGTGGCCATCAATCAAGCACAAATCGGCCACATTCGTAGCTGAGTCGGTCGCAGGGGTGGATGCCGCAGCGGAGTGCATGTAAACCGTCGATGCGCCGCAGCCATAAGCATGACGGCCGCGTAAGAGCGTAGCTGCGCGAGGTCCTTGCCGAGTGCTGCTCACCGCCATAGTGAGGAACGCCCAGGGTGGTGCGAGCATGATTGTGCAGGGCGTGAGGTCGCGACGGTCCGATCGATCACTCACGCGCGCGTCATAAAAGCTTCCCCGCGCGCGGGCTTTTGTTCGGAGAATACTTCGTTTGTGAGACGATTAGTTCCTCGACTTTTAGTTGTGAGACGATGGAACTCATGGTTTCGGTTGTGAGACGATTTAGTTGCGTTTGAGAGACGATAGTTGGTCGGTTGCGTTTGTGAGACGTTTTCATGCTTACTGTTACAAGTCGAGCCGCATCGTCTCACACCTCTCACAACATCGTCTCACAACCGGCAGTTCGTCGAACTCCATCGTCTCACAAATGCAACTAAATCGTCTCACATACGCAACTGAATCGTCTCACATACGCAACTAAATCGTCTCTCAACATCGTCTCACAACCGGCAGTTCGTCGAACTCCATCGTCTCACAAATGCAACTAAATCGTCTCACAAACGCAACTGAATCGTCTCACATACGCAACTAAATCGTCTCTCAACATCGTCTCACAACCGCAGACCGTCGAACTCCATCGTCTCACAAATGCAACTAAATCGTCTCACAAACGCAACTGAATCGTCTCACATACGCAACTGAATCGTCTCTCAACATCGTCTCACAACCGGCAGTTCGTCGTCTCACAAATGCAAGTTCATCGTCTCACAAACGAAAGTTCATCGTCTCACAAACGCTAGTTCGTCGAACTGCATCGTCTCACAGACGCTAGTTCATCCGAACTGCATCGTCTCACAGACGCTAGTTCTTCGTCCGTGCGCGCCTTCTGGACGCCGAGGGCGCCAATTCGGCCATTTCCAGCGGCCTTCCAGCGGCGCCCATTTGGTCTCCAGCGGCTCCCATCCAGCTGTCCAGGGGCCGTGGTCACGTCGTCCGACTTTCTCCGAAGGTCCTCCACGGACAACGCACTGTGTTGTGGCCTCAATGTTGAACCGCTCTTCTTTCGCTCAGAGGAGCACACCACATCAAGCGAGCCGCCTTTCCGGGAGTACATAGGCCACTGCCCCCCCTGAGCACAGTCGACCCACTCTTGCACTTTCGTGCAAGGGAGCCTTGCCATCCGAAGATGACTCGCTCAATGACGGATGGGATGGACCGACTCCCTGGCGGCTCTCCGATGCAGCTAAAGAGGGTGACACGAGAGGCCAGAAACATGTGTGATGCCTCACGCGGAGTAGTCGCTTCAGAGTCCATCGGACGACGGGCCTTTGCCCCCTTCCCCCCCTCTCTCGTCAGTATCTTGATGGGAATCTTTCGGTTTCAGCTTCTGCCTGCGCAGGGGGGAGGGAGGAGGCACACGTGTTGTTGCAGGCTTTCAGCACAGGCATCGGAGATGGAGACGGGATACGTTCCGCTGACAACCGTGAGGTGTGCTTGTCACGTCTTCGCAGTAGGATCTGATCCATCGTGCAGACTCCGCAGGTCCGCGCTTCATCACCATTCCCTCCCCTGCGGCCCATACTGGGAGGGGAGTACTAACTCGACATGGCCCGGAAAGGGCAAGCGAAGGCGACACGCATGCTGGTCATTTTCTGCAGGCATCATGTGGGTGTTGTCATGAGGCCGCGTCCGGCGTCAACACCCGCAGGATGTGTGCAGTGGGTCTGAAGAGTGTCATGCACGTTTCACATCTTCATAGTGCTCACCTTCAGATCCCGCTCTCAGATCCAGTTCGGCAGCGTCTCATCACATAGTTTCGGCAGCGTTTCATCACATGGTTCTGGCCTCTCCTTCCTGTTGGGTGAGGGGTGACCCAGGTCAGTTCGTCCACCTACCGAGGTGGTAGCCCTTGGCCCGACCGCGACCACCATGGGACCACCGTGGAGGCTCGCTTCAGGCCAAGAGCCGAGGCGGGCTGGACCTGGGGAAGTACCCCCCCCTCATGACCTCCGGTTCGAGCTCGGTGAGGGTAGGCAGACCCGTCTCCTGAGTAACCCCTCACACCTGCATTATCGACGTTCCGCAGGACCTCTTGCCCCTGTGTTGCGTTTCGCCGCCCTCGCCTCACGTGCTTCCACGGCCTCTCGTATCCTCTTGAGCTTCTCGACCACGGGCATTGCAGCCAGGACAGTCTTGCGCGCCAAGTCCGCGTATTGTTGCGGGTCACCATCAGCAGGGGTTGACGAGTTCTTGAGATAAAAAGAAGGGACACGCAGTGACGGGGGTTGGGGCGGGGGCTTGGGCACAGGTGGCGTCGGCGACCGTTCGGAAGGGTCTGCCCATTCCGAGAGTCCTTCAGCGACGAGCAGAGGCTCGCCACCCGCATCCAAGGAGACCTTATTGAGCGCCCGGCACGCGTGGCAGCGCACTGCAAACTCGTGCAACTCCTCGCTCAGTGGGACGCCAACCTCATTGTTCGACCTGCACGAAGCGCATCTCATCAGCCAGTACGCAACTGCCCTGCCCCGACTTTGCGTGCCTATCACGGAAGCCGGCACAGCGTCACTCGACGAAGAAGCCGCTTCTCCAGAGTTCAACGCCGGCGGTGTGGGCAGCAGTGAGGGCACTTCATGGTTTTCCTCTTCGGCTACGTTCCGGCGCCTCATCCACGCACTAGCGCGAGCTCGTAAGCGTTCGTCCAGGTATTTTGATACGACCTTGGCCTGTCTCTCGGCACTTTCCCTAGACATGCGATTCACGAATCCTTCGATCATGCGCAGGTTGTAGGAGACCACATGCAAGCCTTCAACCCTTCGACATGGCGCCGCCTTGGTCAGCGCGTCACCTTCGAGCTGTTCCACTAGGACCGTGCCGTGCAAATGCCTCTGATACTGGCAACTTAGCACGCAGATACAGTCACTGAGCATCACCGGAATCGAAACACCGCGCCCTCCCTTGGCGCCTTCGAAAATTGCAAAATTGCGCCATTGACCGGGGTGAGACTCGTGCCCACCGAGGAACATGATGGTGCCGCCATAGAGTCCGCCACCGTCCATTTTATCAATGTGTAGATCGGCCGCTGAGGCCTCCGGGAGGTCGTCCGAACAGTGTCCCCTCACCACCACCTGCTGTGAGGGAAACGTAAATCCGCCCGGAGGTGCAGACGGGTATTGGCATACCTGCGTCCAGAACTCTTGGTCGCTCTTCGCTCCGTTGGTAACACACCAGGGCTTCATGTCCGGGAATACCGACACCATGCACTTGGCAACATGTCCATTCAATGATCTCAGAGTAGGTTCGACGTCATCGCTTCTTCCAGCCGGAGCTCGTGTAAATGGGATGTTGGTAGAAGCTCCGTCCAGCATTACGGACTCACGTCGTCTTCCGGGCAGTATCCCGTGTCCAAGGCTGATGTAGTGGCCAGCGGCTGGCTGGATTGTGGTAGTATTCTTATCAACCTCTTGCTCCATCGCCCACGCACGCAGCTCCTCCACTAACTTCCGAGTCGACCCTTCGGGAAGGTTGCTCAACTTGTCAACTGTGGTGGGTAGCATCCATGCCACTCGTGCCACAGTCACACCTTCTTTTGAAGTTACGTTTACGCCATGCATCACGTCGTCACTCAACACAGGTAAACTCAGCTCGTCTAAGACGAGTTCGCTTTGCGTGTGCCTCAGAATCGGGTTCCCAATCGAACCTGCCGACGCGTGACCAGGATGCGGATGATGACTAAGCCACTCAATCACTTGACCATCCAATTGCAGACTGCCGCTTGCATGTAGCTGAACGCCCTCACTACTGATCACGTGATCCTTGACGCTCACAGTTACAGAGCAACCAGCACCACGTGATGGGGCCGATAGTCAGGAATCGAAAAATCCGAGGAAGTTCATAACGTCGAGGCTCAAACGCATGGGGCGTCGTGGCAAGTATCCTGCGAAGTGTCCATTCCCATCATATTCCACGACAACGAACTTGAGGTTTGCCGCATCCAAACCATCAATAGTCGTCTTCAGGGCATTCATGGATACTCTCTTCTGGTTGCCTTTCAAACCCCCAGGGAACAAGATGAAGCTCTTCGGCGTGGTCAAATTCAGCCAGACGATTTGAATTCCAAGCATGTTCGACAGCACACCATAGGTGTCCACTCCGCCCCCCCAGGTACCACTCCGTGAGGCAGAGGCGGCTTCTAGGCTTGAGATTTCTTGAATGAGCACATCCTTGGCCATCACCGTCATGTCCCACTTCGTTGTTGTCGCATAGACTTTCATCTTTTGAATCACCTTAGCTGATACTTTGAAGTCTCGGGAAGTTGGGGAAAGCTCGCCTTGGGATTTTGAAGTAATCTTGCACTTCCTCGCGTGTTCCATGAGGCCCACACCTGCAAGGACAGCGTATAACCAGCAGCTTCCATTCCCCTTGACAGTTACGCGCTCTCCGAGGTAATCCAACTTGGAGATCAATGACACAGATTCCTTGATATTATCCGCTCGTGTGGATGACGCCGTCGTGGCACCGGCGTTCGGGTCTGCCAATAACATCCGGTACTCAGGATCCTTTTCTTGCCAGGTCTTCATGTGCTCTGCTGACCAGATTTCTTCGAGTAGACTGGGAACGATATCTGTGGATGGGACCACCATGTCGTCGACGGCCAGTTGCTCTGGAAAAGCAGACTTCATGTAAGCAACCCATGCCTGGTCCTTGAGATGCATTCTCATTGTCGTTGAACAGCCGCCATCCTCGTTGAATCCTAGCTTGGACCAAAAACCTTTCGATGTCGCCATGTGACCCGGTAGGTTCACTCGCAGAACAGTGTTCGGCTCCAACTCCAATAGCACCGTGCACAACGCCGAGATTAGGAGAGCACCACTTCCCCTTGGTCCGCTCGCACAAACGTGCGCCACTTCTAGCGTGAGACGCGGAGCTCCTCGTCCATGTTGCTGACGTTGACGAGTCATGCTCCGCAGCAGTACAACTCCGTCGCACTCATCTTGGCACTTACGCACAAAGTAAAAGTGATGCTTCTCAAGCGGCCGTCCCAATAGATGCCAAAAGTTGGTCAGTGACGAACGTTTAGCGAACGCATCCTCCTCACTCAGAGCTTCGCAACAACTCAAGCGGGGTATCTCCGTGTAGCTCTTGCGCGCCTGACCATTGCAGGCACACCTTTTCCGTTCCGTCTACCGTCTGACGTAAATAGTATTCGTATGGCTTCCGATAGATGGAGCTCAAACGCTCCCCTGCTTGCCTGGGTTTGTAGATCTTCACGTGGTTCCCACTCTTTGGTTGGGCTTGCGACGAAGAGCAAGAGAGAGTCATGTCCCACGTAGGCTTCGGTGGTGCTTGTAACAACGCCTGTAATGCAGAGGACTCAGCAGTGGACTGGGAAGCTTGCGCTGCTCTGCTACCGAGTTGATCTTGAATCCCAGTTCCCGAACGCGTCACGGGAGGATCAGTTGGCAGACGTGGTTGAACACTTGGAATGTTAGTGCTGGGAGTAGATCTTGTGCTCACACGCACGCTTTGAGATCCTTCCCAAGACTTTAAAGAGTAGAAGGCCTTGTCAAACATGTCAATGGCTACGCTCCACCTTCGAAGGGCATTGTCGAACTGTTGCTGAATCTTATTACATCTCAGGTCCGACCCGAAAAAAGAGCGCTCTGGGCGTTTGGGTCTTGGTCCTAGCTCGGAGCGTCGCAAATACTGATAGTGGCTTCCATCGTAGAAGACGTGTACCTCGAGATTATTCGGAAGTACGGCGTCGGAACTTCGATGGACATAGACTTGACCGTCAACTTGGTGAACATGAATGTCAATCTCAAGAACCATGGAAGAAAGTTGGATGCCCAAATGGTCCACTTGCTCATCATTCAAAGATAAGTACGTCACGTATTGATCAATGACCTCACGCGTGCTAAGATCACCTTCGACTGGCAGAGACGTCGACATCATTTGATACAGAGGATGTGCCCCTTGCTCGATTTCCGACTCACCCACTGCGTCGATGACAGAGATCAAGTGCTTCGTCACAGCTTGTCTGTACGTCTTGTGCTCACGTTCGTTGTTGTCCAACGCGATAGCTAAGCATCGAAAGAAACACGCGCCGTCGCCCTTCACATTGCATATCGTAAAGCTCTGTTCCTCCAGGAGAAATTTTGCGCCTCGGATTTCATCTCGTGACCATCCCTTGAGCTTGCTATGATCACGCTGCTTCTCAATTTCCAAAGCCACCGCCAGTTCGGCACATCTTTTGGCATCAACAGACGAAGCCGGTGCTGGTGCTGTAGAAGTCGTTGCTGGTGCTGTCGCCAGCCCGAAGCTAGTGTCAACGCCGGTACCGAAGCCACCACCGCTGATGCTTGAGACTGAATGATGAATTGCAGGCGGTTCCTTGACAGGCGGGGATTTTGTTGCATCATTGCCAAGTACGAAGCCACCCAAACCGCAGACCACCTCACCTGGCATGCCGCCGCCCATGCCTCCGCCCATGACGCCACCGAAGATCGAGAAAGTGTCTGGAGCTGCAAGCGTGGGTGCCAGTGCAGGTGCCGGTGCTGACACGGGCATTGGAGCAACAAACTGGCCATCCCTGTCGCCGCCCGTTCCGCCGCCCATGCCGCCCCCGAAGCTCGAGAAAGCATCCGGGGCTGTAGGCGGTCGCGAGAACGGCATGGCTGGAGCTGCACCATAGCCGCCCATACCGCTGCCCATCTGACCTGGCATGTCTCCGCCCAAGCCGTCGCCCATCCCGAATCCGCCATTACCCTCGAAGCCCGCACCACCGTCCAAGCCGCTGGTGGCGAAACCACCCGCTGGAGCGGGTACTGGTGTGGTCGCCTGCCCGAAGCCTGCGTCCAAGCCGCCACTGAAGCCACCACCGCCACCGAAGCTGCCCTCCCCAGAGGAAGGCGCTAGAGCTGGCGCCTGCCCGAAGCCGCCGCCGCCGCCGAAGCCGCCCTCGGCAAAGGACGGTGCAGAAGACTGCATGTCGAGGGCTGGGGCGTGAGGCGAGGACTTCACCACGGGACGCGTCCACGAAGTCATCTTGGTGACAGCATGGAAGTAGTACACCCGACCATCAGGCACCATCGTAGACTTCCATCCCTTAGGTAACGTCGCCTCGTCACCTGGCATGGCGGGGCTAGGGGATGGAGCCGCCGGTGCGGGCGCCAGAGCGATCGGTTGCCCAAAGTCGGTGTCGAAGCTGTCTCGGAAGCCACTCTCTGCAGAGGAAGGTACTGGATCCTCGTCCTCCTCGTTACCGAAGTTACCCCCGACGCCACCGCCCAACTGTAAGTCATCTTTACCCTTGCCGCTGCCATCGGCGTCGGCCTGGGCAGCCGTCACTGATGGCCCTGCCACAGCTTCTGTATGGTCATTAAGAACACTGTGAGAAGCACGTGCAGTAGAAACCGTACATGTCGACGCTGCGTGTTGAAAGTTTCTTGACTTGTGCTTTGGATCAACACCGAATTCACTTTGTTCGACGGGATCGAGTTCCATGTGAGCACGCAAGTCATGCAGGCCGATTTGAGCTGGATCCTCTGCTTGTCCCCGCGTCTCCTCCTGGTCCACCTCGTCCTCGTTGTCTGCCTCTTCATCAATTTCGTCTTCCATGCGCGGATCTTCTTCACGTGTGTCAATGTTTGACAAAGTAGACTTGGAAAGGGGATCTCCGAGCAGCAATTTGGCTTTGGGGCAATTTGGACGCCTGTGACTTGGGTCTTTGCAAAAGCTGCATGTCTTCCCAATCCCCTTACCGCCAGGATTGAAAGACTTGGCTCCGGTTGCTACTTTCGCAAATTCCGTTTGAGCTCGTTGGGCCGATTGTTTGTCCTCAAGAATGCCTTTGGCGCGCCGTTGATCTTCAGCTGTTGGCTTCAAACTCACCGGTCGACCCTTCGGCGTCGGGCGAAGTTCTGGTTGGATGAGCTGCTTGAATTCACCAGACTCGTGGCAGGACTGCAGGCTATCGATGATGGCTTCTCCACCTGGAACGATGAAGTCCGGACCCACTTGAGTCTCCCAGGTCGCGGCCTTAGCGTGATGTGCTACCCAAGATTGCCAGCAAGTGTCCGTGTGACGAAATACTGCCTGAACATCTTTGCACCAGAGCTTCCTCATCCCGACCCTTCCACAAGTGCATACTCTGTGATACTGGCCAGGCTGCAATGCATCCAGGTCAACGACATGCGTTGTTTCTGCCGAATGCTTGACGTGAAATTGTCGATTCTGAATGTGCGTTACTTCCAGGACGTCACGAGCAGCGTCATGCAACTCACTGTATTCCTTCAAGATAGACTCCGTTGTCGCGAAATCTGGCCACTTGTCCGTCGGTAGGAGATGTGCAACAGACTGTCTCTGCAGTGCATTTGCTTTGCACCTTCGGACATTGGCCAGTAGAGCGTCGTGCCTGAGCTTCAGAATGGAGACTACTGCGAGAAGAGACCTGGACAGCTCCCTTTGAGTTCTAGCTGGCTCGAACATGTGGTTGAGCACCTCAGCGAAGTTGTTCGTTTTGTTCCCATACAGGGAGGTCTCTAGGTACGCCTGGCAGACTTGTTCCTTAGGAATTCGATGAAGAGGGCTGCTAGCCGGCAGTTGAGCATAGAGTGCATCCGCCCGGTGCCTCCGTCCATAGGGGATTTGCAGGAGCTGTTCGTAGACTTCCAAGCTTTTCTTCTCTTTTTGTTTTTGGAGCTCTGCCTTGAGGTGCCTTTCACAGCGCCATTGGTACGTATTCGAATGCTTTCCTTTCTGCTGACTCATGAGTGACAGGCCACCGTCAGTGATGGTGACGCGTCCGGACATGTCCAATGGCGAATTCGAGAGACGTTGTGTTTCCGATCCACGAACTTGCTTGAGAAGTAGATCTTCGCCGTCCATCATGGCACCAACAGCTAGGTTGCACTCAGAAGCCAACATGACACTGATGGAGATGGGATGATAATGATCGTCTGCATCTTTTGTGCCTCTGATGAACATGGTTCCCTGGGCTGTTTGTCGCATGGAAGCACCGTCGATGGCATCGACTGGAATAAAGTGCGAGAGTGAGTTGTACATCATATTCGCGGGAACTAGAGTCCAGCCTATAACGTACTTGTTGTCAGTCTCCCCTTCCTTGACGTACTTCTCGATCGAAGGCATGATGTTGTTGATATCGAACTTGACAGACTTGGCGGACGGATTTTTCTTTTGATAACCTTTGTATTGTCTTTCCGCGATGTCTGTAATCATCTTTGCCACTGTCTGGGAGTTGACGACATGGAAGACAACTCCGAGTCCTTGATCGCTTAGGTTGCGTGCGAGACCAAACAGCAAGCTGACGTTGAACTCCGGAGTGAGGAGGCTCGGGGTCCGTAGAAGTCTCAGCACTGTGAAGGCTAACGTCGTCGACGCCGAACTGTCGTATAGCTTCATCTCTTTGAGCACGTCCTGCATCTTCCACTTTGCACCTCTAGCATCGAATGCACCCTTGAGAAGACCAAAGTGTGTCGACGCTTTCATCTTCCTTTGTGACTTACCCGTGGCGAGCATAGCGGAGGCGGAACTGGGCACTGTTGACGTACTTTGAGCATTGGACGCCCCACACGATAGCTGTCCGGTTTCTGAAGAACCATCAGCAGGCCTTAGGACCACAGGTGGATTAAGCGCCATGCATGTATGCCGACCGGTGAGAACGCACGCCCATACTTTCTCATCTGGCGCAAGATCTGGTCGAAGCCCCTCGAGAGTAGGAGTCGGGATGCCTTGCTGACGAACAACATGTTTTGTCCAAGCACTTGGATAATATGTACCACTTCTCAGGTTTTTCATTGTGACCCGTTGAAGGACGACGATGCATTTGCAACCATCATCATCGAAGAACCGTTGGACACGATCTTTGCGGTCATCACGTGATCTTGTGGTGCAGACATAGGCTTTGCAGTTGTCCGATGGACCCGTGAAGACTCTCAGTGGAGCGCCAGGACGTGAGCGCACGTAAGCATCCGCCTCTTGTATGGATGACCATAGATCACCGTAGTGCAGATCCCGATGCAATCCCTGACTGAGAGACTGCCGCAAGGTATCGTGCTCAGCTCCTTGGGCTTCAAGTCGATCAGCTTCGCGCTGAAGGTTATCTAGTTGGGGCACTGATGCCTTGGAAGCTACCTCCTCTTCAAGATCTTTCTGCATCTGTTCGACGAGTACGCGTATCTTCGGCGGCAAGTTCGACACAACTTTTGCCGGGGCGTTGGGTAGCTCACGTTCGAGGGACTTCTGCGCTGTGTCGAGCATACCCTTGATAGTGCATTTAAAGACTTCGTGCGAAGTGTTCAGTGACGATTCGACCATTGCGCGCGTGACGGCGTCGAATGCTTCGCTCGTCTCTTCGTCACTGTCGCCATCAGCTTCCTGAGGATCAGTATGTTCTTGAAGGTTGAGGTTGAGCGTCGAGTGCGCAGCATTATTGGAGATAGGGAACAGGGCCCAAGTTTTCGCGCCAACCGAAACGATTTTTCCACGCTGCTTTGGGGCTGCAGCGCTTCCCGGGCCACTTGAAGTAGCACATAATGTACCTGAAGTACGGATCGGCAAGGCTGCCGGAGCAGCAGAAACAGCAGGGGCTTCAAAGATCTTCGACGCGAAGGAAGCGTAATCTGGAAGTCGAGATGAGCCTCCTTGCCCAGACCGGAATCCTGCTAGGAACGGGGAAGACACCGCCACAGATTGGCCGAGAGAGAAGCCACGAACACCAGTGCTTTCCCTTTGGGTACCTCCATGGTTGTGGCCGTTGGCGCTGGGGCTACCACGGGCGCCATTGCAGACGCTCTCATAGCCGCCGCCGTCATCGGAATCCTGCTGTGCCTGCGGCTGCGGATGGAGGTGTGGCAGCTGCGGCCGTGGCCGCAGCTGTGGCAGCGCCTGTGGCAGCGCCTGCGGCAGCGCCTGCGGCAGCGCCTGCAGCAGCGCCTGCGGCGACGCACGCGCCTGCGGCTGCACCTGCGGCTGCGTTGCCGTAGTCTGCTGTGGCTGCGGCTGCGGCTCCGTGGACATAGTCGGCAGCAGCAGCGGCGGCGGCGGTGGCGGCGGCGGCGGTGGCGGCGGCGGTGGTGGTGGCGGCGGCTGCGTTGGCTGCGGCGGCGGCGATCTATGTTGAATGCTGCACCCTTCGACCCTGATTGCGTCGGCCACATCATCCACGGTATTCAGGACCTGCGAGTTAGCCGGGTCAGAAGGTGCTGCTGCTGATGCAGACTCCGTCCTCCTCCGTTTGCCTGCGCCAGCAATATCTGCGTCTTCGCAGCTCCTGCCTTCGGCGCTTGTCCCTGAGCTCCTGCCACCGCCTCTTGTGCTGCTGCTAACGCCGTCGCCACCGTCGCCACGGAGACCACCATGGCTGTCACCTTCGCCTCGAAGACCGTCACTGCTGTTCCCGTCACTGCTGTTGCTGTCACCGTGACATGCGCTGTCAACTGCGCTTCTGCTGCTTGAGTCACCGATGCCACTTGAGTTTCCGATGCCACTTGAGTTTCCGGTGCCACCACCGCTGCCTAAGTACAGTTTCCGAAGAAGCGGGTTAGGGTTCACCCCTGTAGCCATTCGCTTGGAGAGATCGGCCTCAATGGATTCTTCTTCGATACGTTGCTGTTGAATCCTTTTCTGTCTCTGGGACATGAGGGCTTCGAGCGAGAGAGGAGGAAGATCACATGGTGTTGAGCTTACATGTGCATGGTCCAACTGGCCAGGTTGCTTGAACGGAGATGGAGATGCCGCATGGGCAAGCCGATTATGTTGAGCACGCTTACGTTTGACAGGAGCGACAAAGAGCGTAGGCGGCACAGCCGAGTGCGCGTCGGCAGAAGCCACCGATGGGGCGTGGCTGCCTAGTGACGACTCAATTGATGTGCTGGACGCGTCGTGCAGCTCGCCCCCCATGACCTCGAGCACGGTTCTCAACATTTTGAGGTATCCTGCGGCGTTGAGGTGCAGATTGTCACGAAAGTCTGTGGCCGATAGATGCCCATTGAAGAGGTTGACGAAAGTGCAGCCGCTATCGAGCGAGCGGCGCTCGAGCTCGAGGTTGGCTTGATGCAGCATCGAAGGAGATGCGCCACCACGTCGATCACCCCTGGTGGTCCCGCTGCTAGGTACGCCTTGAATGCCAGTGTCAACGACAACAGACTCAAAGTGCTCACGCGTGATCGGGCCGATGATGATCTTGCGGCACGCCAGAAGGGAATTGAGCGGTATGATCAGACGTTGATGCACCTCCTCGGCGATGAGCGACGGCGTAGATCGTGCAAGATTCGTACCGGCACACACGATGAGCAACACCGCCTTGTTGAACAGAACGACATTGTCTGGCACCGTCAGCAAATAGCGAAGGTGCGACATGATGTCCGCGGGCGATGCGCCGGGCTTCGTGCACCAGAGGACCTCCTTCATCCCCAACTGGTCGCGCAGATACTTCGCGAGCTCCTCGGCAATTGAATCGCCCACAAAGAGCACCAGGCCGCCCGAATGCGCGCGGAAGCCTGAGAGCACTGCTTCCGCATGTACAGATGACAGAGACGTGGAAGAACTTGGCGGGTAATGCTCGCTGTCCGACACTGGACCGCATGTCTCCGTAGCTGAGCTGATCTCAGGGGCAGTGGAGCGGATGACCTTGGATCGCCGCATGGTGTTGATGCGCAAACCCGTCGTCGAGATCCAACGGCGTCCTATGCCAACTTGGCGCCGAAAATCGTCTCACAAACGAAACTAATTCGTCTCACAAACGCAAGTTGAACTTACACGGCGCCCAAAATCGTCTCACATACGAAAGTTAAGCATCGAACAACATGGTCTCACAAACGAAAGTCGAAGGACCGGCGACCAAAATCGTCTCACAAACACAAGTCGAACTTACACAGCGCCCAAAATCGTCTCACAAACGAAAGTTAAACATCGTCTTCAGGCGGAGTCCAACATCCAGCACCAAAAATAGTCTCCGACGTGAGAAGTAAAAAAAGTCATTCGTCTCACGAACGCAACTCGAACGACCGGAGACCGAAATCGTCTCACAAACGCGACTTACATCGTCTCACAAACGCAACCGAAGAACTATCGTCTCACAACCGAAACCATGAGTTCCATCGTCTCACAACTAAAAGTCGAGGAACTAATCGTCTCACAAACGAAGTATTCTCTTCTCAAAAGGTGTGAGTGTGAACGAACGATTTAGAATCCGCGTGCCGGGCGATATTTTTCAGAAGCGTGCATGCATCTTCTCACACTTCTTGCTGCTGACAGTATCTAATCAAGATATAAATTCATGATTAACGATTTCATAGCGCGACTATTGCGGTGGAGACTGCGGCGGCAGCGGTGTCGCAGGCGTCGTCTCGTCTCGGTACGGCGCTCAAACGTGGCGTCTCGCCGGGGAGGCCGCCTCAACCTCAGCCTGATGTTCGGTTCCGAGTGCTTGATGGGTCTGGTGGCTGCGTTCGGTTGCGTGCCGATCAGGCGAGTAGTTCAGGCCGGGCAGCACATAGCACGCGCGAGAGCACGGGGCGTCGAGGATGCTTCCGAAGCTGTCGATCACGTACGTGAGGTGGTTCAGGAGCGGGTTGGCTCGGAGAAGGAAATGGTTCGAGAGTTCAATGGGCAAGCCCGCGTGCGGAACCTTTCGGAGCCCACTGAAGAACCCGGAGCCCACTGATGCCACAGGGTCCACACGGTTGAAAATGCGAAGGCCGCCTGCAGGCGCCACCACAGCATTCTGCAGCGCGACGAAGGAAGCATTGCCTACGATTGGGCATCCAAAGGTGACTAGTAAGGGTGCCGCCATCGCGGACGAAGTGGAGCTGTTTGCGACGCTCTCGTCCACCGCATGGATGGATGCTGCATGCATGCTCTCGTCCACCGCATGGATGCTGCATGCGACGCTCTTGTACGCCGGCGGCTGCGCCGGTGCCTCGGCCTCCATTACGAGCAGATCCTGCGCCTCCCCCAGAGTCGCGTCGAGCAACTGCGCCTCGTGCGACGGGGCATCGCCCCCACCGCTGCTTGGGCAGCCGGACTCAGCCGATGGCGGCTGCGCCGACGTCGCTGGCACTAACGCCGCTGCTGATACTGCTCCCGGAGCCTGCGTCGCTTGCGCCTGCGCCGCTTGCGCCCGCGCCATCACACCAAGCCGTGTCGCGGCAAGGCAGGCGAGGGCCCCGCCGAGCGAATGGCCCACAAGCAACACGCGCTCCAAATGGGCGGAAGAGAGCAACCGCCAGAGAGAGAGGTCGTCCGAGGCGGCGGGGAGCGCAAGCGCCGCGCGCGCCGCCGCGGGCATGTGGCGCAGCTCAAACTGGTCGAGCCCGTCCACGAGCGCGTCGAGGAACCGAAGCCAACCAGGGTGCACAAAGGCCGTGGAGGAGGCGTTGGCGTCGATGGGCTTGCTCGCAGACACTGTGAGCGCGAAGTTGGCGAGCCAGTCCTGGTGATTGGCAGTCGAGCCTTTGAAGGCGACCACTGCGACTACGCGCTCGGTGGGGATGCGAAATAGATAGACGCACGCGTGCGCCCCATTCTTGGCGTTCACTTGCACTTCCACGCCGCCGTCGCATGACTCGCACGTTACCGCCGCCCGGCGCTTGCCGTGAGCCAAGTTGCGCCGGTAGGCGAGGCATGTGAAACGCATGCACACGTCGACAAGCAGTGTAGCATCGGCCAAGGGTTGCTTGGCGCCAGCATCTTGCTTGTGATGTAGTACGGCTCCAAGATGGAAGGCAGCGTGGATCTCGGGAACACTTGGCAGTTGCGCGTGCGTGTAGTCCACGCGAACCTTGGGCTTACCGCTGTCCACGCTAACGAATGGCGTGAACGGCATTGCTGCGACGTGCTCGAGGGAGTCGTGGAGGTCCACGAGGAGGAGCCCCCACTCGAATGGGCTTCACATTATAAAGACGGAGGGTCGTCGAATTTCGTCGGTTTTTGTCCGACACGCGACAGGACGCACACTCTCTCGCGTTGTCTGCGAAGCCTGGAGCGGTCCGCTTTTTGCGTACCATCGCATGGCGAGCGTCCGCCCACCGCGCGAGCCAGCAGCCTATGACGATGACGCCTCCATGCAGGCACCAGATGTGACGTATTTACAGCGTGTGGCGGCCGCCCAGTGGTCTGCAGCGCAGCACGGATGCTCGGCAGTGCTCCGATGACGGCTGCTGAGAGGCAACGCCGTGCGAGGCAAGCAGGGGCTGCAGCGGAGCAAGATGCTCGGCGCGCTGCCGCCTCGCTGGCGCGCAAGCAGCGACGTCAAGTGCAGCGACGGCAAGTGCAGCGCACCGATGACCAGCACTGTCGTGGAGACGTGGAGACGTTGAGGCAGCGGCGGAGAGCGCAAGATATTCAACGGCTTGTTCTGGACGGCCTTGTTCTTCCTGATCACGCACCGGCTAGCGGCTTTGCTGTGGTTCAGGTGGCCGGCTTGGCGCTGCAACAGCTGCACAGTGTCTGACCCTGCGTTGGTGAACGGTATGAGCCCGGAGCCATTGATCCCTACGGGCGTCTTGGCGGTCGGGCAGAATGCC
>JWZX01002684.1:0-11437 GCA_001275005.1 Chrysochromulina tobinii | reverse complement strand
GCCCTCTCCCAGTTTGGAACCCCACAGGCCCGACTGTAGAAATCACGGCGACTTTTCGAGTTCGATCATCGAAGTGATATTTTGTTGAGTGGAACATGCTGCGCGCGCCTCTAATGAGGCGCGCAATTCTAAGCACCGAACTTGACTTGACTTGACTTGACTTGCCTTGACTTGACTTGAAGCACCGGTCGTCTATGTCGAGGCCATTGACAAACCTTGAGGAACCATGATGCAGCCCACAGCGCGGGCACCGTTCCACGTCCCGGATGACGCCGCACTACAGGACCCGCAGACACTGCTGAACCACCTGCTGGACGCCTCCGCGTACGCACGTGGTTCGTTCGACGGCGCCGGCTTCGCGCGGCTCCTCGAGGCGGCCGCGTCCGTGATTCAGCAGCAGATGGCAGAGTGCCGCGTCCAGCGTGGGCTCGCGATCGCGTCGCAGACGCTCGCGACCGAGCTTGCGATGAAATGCGAGCAGCTCCAGCAGTCGCAAGGTGCGTACGTGCACGACCAGTACACGTCGCCGCGCCCGATGGCGCCCGTGCCCATGCAGCAGCCATCCATGTTTGGCGCATCCCGTGCGCCTGCGCCCGCCGCCATGCCCGCGGCGGCCTTGTCGCACCAGTCACCCACGATGACACCGCACATCGCGGCCGAGGTGCCGCATTCCGACGCCGGCCTGCCTCCCCTTCCGGGTGGGGTGGGCGAGCCGCGCGGCTCGACCTGGATGGGCCAATCGGACCAGTTTCGGAACGGCCATCCGCCGCCCGCAGCGGGCTCACAGACGTACGGCTCGTGCGGCAGCGCGCAGCAGGCGCGAGCGCCGCAGCCGCCACCCACCGACGCGGCCGCCGACGCCGAGACCGAGCGTGC
Source organism: Chrysochromulina tobinii (assembly GCA_001275005.1). Classification (NCBI taxonomy): domain Eukaryota; phylum Haptophyta; order Prymnesiales; family Chrysochromulinaceae; genus Chrysochromulina; species Chrysochromulina tobinii. The sequence continues at coordinate 10,561 of JWZX01002684.1, read as the reverse complement.
TGTCGACGGGATGGTCCATAACCTGAAGCAACGCTTCAAGCAGAGCGGCGTGACGTTGCCGCTCGAGAAGCATGCAGGCACGGTGTACCGGCTGGGCTCGCGCAAGCTGCAGCTCTCGATCCGCAACTCGCGCCTCATGGTGCGCGTCGGCTCGAGCTACACGGACTTCCTCGAGTACCTCTCGAAGGCCGCGCTCTAGGCGCGGCGAGAGGACGCCTTCATGCAAGTGCCCATCACGGCGCCCTTGGACTCCCTCGAGTACCTCTCGAAGGCCGCGCTCTAGGCGCGGCGAGAGGAGGTCGATGGTCGCGCCGAGGCAGCACCGAGGTCGCCCGCGAGGCCGCACCGAGATCGCACCGAGATCGCACCGAGATCGCACCGAGATCGGACGCGAGGCGAGAGGAGCGAGGGTGCGAGGCAGCAGCGGCGAGGGGCGTGGATCTGGGGCGCATTGTGTGCACATGCAGTGAGGCGATTTCGTATTTGTGACTGGCCATGTGGCCATGTGTCTGGCCCCATCTCCATGTGTCAGAGGGCGGGCGCCATGTCGCGCATGTGACAGGGCACAGGGCTGCGACCGTATCCGTGAGGTCAGGTAAGTTCTAGATACACGCGGGACCCGAGTGGCCATGTCGATATCCGTTTTGAAATTGTTTCGCCGAATGCATGTCGACTCTTTTTTGGCCCATGGCGTTTGCAGCGGCCGCGTCGCCCGCGCTAGATGGCAGATGGGGCAAACGTCCGATGCTCCGCGGCACGCGACCGCCATCAGCCCATTCGTCATGGGTCGTATCGAATGTGCACGCGGCCGCCATTAGTGCACCCGTTCTTGCGAGGCTGGCCCTCGCGCAGAAGCAGTTAAGAGCTGCCGGCAGGCCATTCATCGTCACGTTCTTCGTCGGCGAGACCCCAGCGGATCGCTGCCCTCTCGAGGACACCGCAGACCTTGCTAGGCGAGAGAACACACTCTCGCCGGGGAGACGTCTGGAATCTGCGGCAGCGCCGGCCTCGCAGGCCACTGCCCCCAATAGATCGGCGACGTGCTCCAGTAGTAAGCCCAACGACGTGCCCCACGCAGAGTGTCAGCGGTTCTGCGACGCCCATTCGGCCAAAAGCCACTGCGTGTGGTGCAAGTGCCGCCGCTGCAGCTACTGCGGTGGGGATGTACATACGCCGCCGAGGAACCATATGCCAAAGATCAACCACACGACGAAGAACCACACGTCGAAGAACCACACGACGAAGAACCACACGACGAAGAACCACACGACGAAGAATCATGGGCTGAAGCACCATACGCTGGAGCACCATACGCCGAAGATCCACTTGCCGATGAAGAACCATACGCCAAAGCACCATTCGCGGACAACCACCGAGCTCGCAGCGTCAAACGCAGGGAAGCGCCAGGCAGCTCAACGAGCACTGGTCGAGCTGCGGTCGGTGCTTGGCAACGCTACCGTCGTGTGTGTGGATCCGCAGCGCTTTGTGAGCACGTGGCCCAACTTCTTTCCGACGATTGCAACGCTTCCCGACTCGCATGGTCGCCCTGCGGCGCGAACGTACTACTCTGCCAAGTCGAGTTACAGTGGTGCACCTGTCCGTTGGTCGTGGACCTCGTGCGATTTGCATGCCTTCACCGCCGTGCTCCCTCAACTACGGGCTGCTGCAAACAGCCACAAGGGAGGCGCCCAGGACGGCCACAAGGGAGGCGGCGCAGCTGCACCGTTCGACTACGTGTGGAATATTGACTACGACATAGGCTGGACGGGTGACCTGGCAGCCATCTTGTCCGCATTCGACGACGAGCGGGCAGATTTGCTCACCACAGATTTACCGGTACGGGCGACGGCCGAGATTTACGAGCAGCTGCGAGTGCGGAATTACATGAGCGATGATGAGGTCTATAAGGCCCTGCTCGTGCCTGCACGGTACTCACGCCGGCTGCTCCTCGGGCTCGATGGCCTGGTCTCACGCGGCCAGCACACCTATTGCGAAGCGCGAGCCTCGAGCTTCTGTCACAAGTCGCACAGCTGGTGCACGTACCGGGGTATGCGCCAGCTGCGGCCAGAACTCTTCGACGCCAAATTCGGCTGCTGCAATGCCATTTCCGAGGCGATGCTGGCGCGTATGAGGCAGGAGGATGAGGCGGCCGGCAAGCCGGCTGGCCATCGAGGCAAACTGGTCCACCGCGTGCGCGATGTGTTTGTCCAGGGGACAGTCGGCAATCGAACCTTCACCCTGCTCAGCGGAGCCAAGGCTGTTTTCGCAGGGCACAGGGCCTCCGGAACCCATTAGTAGTATGAGAGGGGGTCGGATCTCTGGTGATCTTGGATGTGAATTACATGGTGAATTATGAGGACTACAGGACTTGACTACAATAGGCCTTGACTTGACTTGGCTTCCGTTCTCGTCCCACATGATGCAGCTCTGTGTGAAACGGCTGTGAGCCGGAGCGTGCTCCCGCACTTCTCGGTTCCGAGAAGGCACCAACTCACAGTTAAAAGGTCGTGCTGCATGATGAATGTCGGCCGAGCGCTAGACGCCGTCGCCGGTATTTCGGCAGTGCAGTGGCAACGTGCACCATTCTCGCCGACCTGCGCCGCGGCCTGCTCAGCGACGAAACACCGCGCAAGATCATGCCCACTGGGAAAACTTTCCTATCGCTCGTGCTCGTCGCCGCCATCATTACCACGGCCTTCGTCGCCTACAAGTCCATTGACTTGCCGGCGCTCGCCTCGACTGCGCAGGAGTGTAAGGAGCAATATCCAATGACGGTGATGCTCGCCACGATTGGATTCGCCACCGTTTGGTCGCTCCTGCTGCCCACCACCCCGATCGAGCTCCTGATGGGATACCTCTTTGGGATTGCGCAAGGTTGGGCAATCAACTACTTTTGTAAGTTTCTGAGCTCGACCATCAGCTACGTGCTCGGCCGCACGGTGCTGCGCGCCTGGTTGCACGGCCTGTGGCTGAGCAGCGCCAAGCATGAACTCCTCAGTGCCTTTGAAGCGGAAGTGAGTGAACGGCCGTTCTCGACCGCCTTCCTCATGCGTGTGGCGTACGTGCCGATCTCGATCAAGAATTACGGCATGGCGCTCATCGGCGTGCCGACCGCGGCCTTCTACGCCGCCTTCTTCTCGGTCGAATTCTTCGAATCGTACCTCCTGATCGCCCTCGGTGCGGGCGCCAAGGACCTGCACGACCTCCTGAGCGGCCAAGCCCTTCCAGGGGAGCAGAAGCAGGCGTGGGTGCAGCTCGGGCTGCTTGGACTCGAGGTGGCCATGCTCGTCGTGCTGCTCGTCCACCTGGGTGACCTTGCGAACAAGGCCGTCGAGCGTAGGCGCGCCCAGCAGCAGACCTTGGCAGACGATCACGAGGACGATCACGATGGCGGCGGCGGCAGTGCAGGCAGCAGTGGACTTGGTGTAAGGAGTGCTGGAGGCAGAGGTTCGCACTCATGCTTGAACTCGAAGCATATGATCTGACAGCCACCGTTAGATTTACTACTTGTAGGGGAACTGTAGTGCACGTGCCCGCGGAACTGTACAATTGTAGTGCACAAGTCTGCGCCCGGTACGGCGCTTTTGAGAGGGGCCAACGGTCTATCCTCTTCTGCTTCTGGAATTTTGCGTGTGGACGCCTTTCGCGATTCTTCGCGCGTACGTGGGATCGCGAAGCCGTGGTGGCTATGAGTCACAGCGCGCCGACCTCACCGCGCGGCTTCGACGGCAGGCCGGTCGCTCAGGTCCAGCCTTGGAGGGCGGACGGCGATTCGCCAGAAGCGTTCTCGGCGTCCTTATTTGAAATGAGTCGTCCGATCGGGGAATCCGTATCGACTGGAGGCCCCGCCCCCGAGTCCCGAGTCTTCTCGCCGGACGACTTTGCATCCGCCAAAGGACGTCCTCGTGGAACAGGGGAGCGCCGCAAGGCCATCATGAGGCGCACCGCTGTCCTGACCCAGGGAGCGCTCCGCCTGCAGAGCCTCGGCCTCGCCGCCTCTGCCGGCTCGCGGGCACTGCCCCGGAAGGTGACGCACGAGTACAGCAATGAGGCTCTCGCGCTCGCCGCCTCAGGCTACGAGTCACTCAACTTCGAAGAGGACTCGATGACGCACCGAGCCGTCCGGGCGTCAACGACGGTCAAGGAGAAGGTGACCAGCGAGCGGGTGATGCTTCTGATCATCTTCGCGCTCGGGCTGGGCATGGCGGCCATTCGAGAGATCATCATCGTATGCGAGGCGCTACTGCTGCACGCGATGAACGAAATCTCCAACTGGGCCATGTGGCGCCGCGTCGACGGCGCCAACGGCGAGCAGCCGTCGCTGGCCCTTGGGTATCTGGCCTTTGTGATCTCGCGCCTCGTGCTGGTCACGCTGGCCGCGCTGATCGTCATGTGGGAGCCGCTCTCTCAGCATTCGGGCATGCCCCGGATCAAGTCGCACCTCAACGGCGCTGACATCACAGGGTACCTGACGCTGCGTACGCTGCTGAGCAAGATGGTCGCGATCATCTTCGTGGTGAGCACGTCGCTGCCTTGCGGCAAGGACGGTCCCATGGTGCACATCGGGGCGTGCCTCGCGACGCTCCTCTCGCAGCACGACTATTGGTTCATGAAGCATTTCCCCGAGCTCAAGCAGCCGCATGCCTTGCGAACGTGGGTGAGCATGGGGGCAGCCGCGGGCATGTGCGCCGCCTTCAATGCCCCGATGGGAGGCATCCTGTACTGCTTCGAGGATGTGTCGACGCACTGGAACCGGACGCTCTCATGGCGCGCGTTCCTGTGCGCGATGACCGTCGTGGTGGCCGCGCGCGTGTTCATGGAGCTGCCGCGGGAGCTCTGCGGCGACTCGCAATCCTTTCAGTGTAAGGCTGTCAAGATGCACACCTTCGTCTACGGGCTCGATTTTCTCGCCGACAACGACTACCTCGCCGTGAGCGACGGCGGGCTGTTCTGGTACATGATCCTCTCGGTGCTCGGTGGCTTGATCGGCGCGCTGTATACCGCCACAGCTCGCATGATCAACACTCGGCGTGCTCGCTTTGTCTACCGGCACAACTCGGCGATGTGGCCGTGCAAGCAGCGGGGGTTCGGCCTGGTAGGCGTCGTCTCGCTGGCGGAGGTGCTGCTGCTCTCCTTCATCGCCTTCAGCTGCTACTTCCTCCTGCCGCTCGTGCCGCAGCTCTACGGCGGCCAAGGCTGCACCACCATAGATTCGGGCCTGAGCTTCACCACGGCCTCGTCGAGCGTGAACGATTCCTCATGGCGTGAACGGAGCTATGATCCCAATTACGGGCCGAAGTACGTGCGCTACAACTGCCCGGAGGGCCAGTACAATCTGCTCGCCTCGCTGCTGCAATCGGGCCAAGAGGGCATCCTCAAGCACCTCTACCAGCGTGCCGAGGGGTCTGGGTACCCTGCGGACGCGCTGCTGCTCGCGCTCGTGTGCTACTTCATCATCGCCGTGTGCATCTTCGGAGTGCGCCTGCCCTTAGACGCGTTCGTGCCAGCCATGATCATCGGCGCGCTGGGCGGGCGGCTGGCGGGCGAGATGCTGCACACGCACGGGCAGCTCATCGATGGTGACGAGCGCGGCACGTTCGCCTTGATGGGCTCTGCCGCCGTCCTCGCGGGCGTCTTGCGCATGCCCCTGACGCTCTCCGTCATCTTGGTCGAGATCACGCAGGATGTGCGCGCGATGCCTCTGGTCATGATGAGCCTCTCCATCGCCTCCGCCGTCGCCGACCGGTTCGTCGTGCCCATCGACGACACGATGATCCAGCTGCAAGGGCTGCCGTACCTCCACGAAGAGCCGCCACGTATACTCGACGACCTTGTGGCGCGTGACGTCATGTCGCCTCGCGTCGTGACGCTCCCTATCCTATGCTCCGTGCGCGAGGCGCTCCGCGTGCTCCATGCGACCAGCCACAATGGATACCCCGTCGTCCGAGCCAACCACAGTATGGCCGACAGGAGAGATCCCACAGTCTGCGGCCTCATCCTTCGGCGGCAGCTCATGGTGCTCCTGCATGACCGGGCGTGGGACCTCCAGCCCGTCGATCGCGGTGGTACTGGGAGGGCCGTAGGCAATACAAGTCTGCGGGGCGAGCTGCAGCGCCGGTACGTGGCCAGCCACGTCACGTGGCAGGAGCTCCGTGACAAGCCCTTCGACATCCGTGACGAATCCGACCTCGACTGCACGATCGACCTGAGTGCGTTCATGGACCCCTGCCCGGCGCTCGTCTTTGGCATCGAGCCGCTGCTCAAGGTGTACAAGTCGTTCAACAACATGGGCCACCGGCACATCGTGGTGGTCGATCGTTTCCTGTCCGCGATCGGCATCGTCACGCGGAAGGACATCATCCCCGAGCTCGTCGAGCGGCGGCTCGAGGCCAACGCCGCCATGTGGCAGATGCGCCAACAGGAGCTGCTGCGGAGGCGGGAGGGATACGACGGCTCACCGGCGCCATCGATGGAGGTGGAGGGCTCCCAGTGCTCCCGCCATTCGGAATCGCGCTGGAAGAACGCGGCCAAGAAAGGCACGCCCAAGAAAGTCACGGAGCAGAGCCAGTCCCGCGAGATGCGTTCAAGGACCTCGCGCATCACTCTCGGAGCTCTCTCGATGCGCTCGCGCGGGGCGTATTTGCGGCTCACGTACGCGACAGTGATCGAGACGAGCAACACCCTCGTTGGTGCGCACGAGCTCATTGCGGAGATTATGCGGAGCTCGATGAAGAACAACCCGGCCCACCGCGTGAGCGGCATGCTCTTCTACGACCCGCGCATGCACAGCACGATCCAGGTGCTCGAGGGGGAGGAGCACACCGTTCGTACCCTTTACCGGACCATCCTCGCCGACCGTCGCCACAAGGGCTGCGTCGTTCTCAAGGAGGAGCATCACAGCGAACAATTCGCGCTGGTGACCGGAATCAGCATCAACCCTCACCTGCTAACGGCACACCACCAATCGGCACAACCCACGCCCCTAGGCAAGACGGCTAGTCGGATGAGCACCGCGTCGACTAGTAGCGCGTCGAGCAGCTCCATCGGCAGCCCAAATTGCAGCCCGATCGGCGGAACCCCGAAGAGCTCCTACAACCCCTCATGCAAAGACACCGCCGGCGCCATCCAGCCCCCCCGCCAGACCAATTTCTGTGTTGTTCCACACTCGGGGGGGAAGGGCAGCGTCGTGCCCCAGCCGGCCCAGCTGCTTCGGCTGCAGTACATCTCGACGCTTGCCGCAAGCTCGCTCGCGGACGCACACGAGCTCCTCACGGACATTCTCGCCGTCACAATGCCCGACAACCTCGCGCACTCGATTGGTGGCATCACGCTCTTCAACCCGCGCGACCTCGGCGTGCGGGGTCTGCTAGAGGGGCCGCCGGATGCGGTGCGAGCTGTCTGGAAGACGATCCTCGAAGACCCGAGGCGCTCGAAGTGCGAGCTCGTGTCTGAGACGCTCGTCGACGTGGCGAGCCGCGCGTTCTCCGAGTGCTGGGGCCTCATTCAGACAGAGACTGGCAATTTCAAGGATCTCACGGAGCTGGCTCACTCTTTGCATCCATTCCACGATCGTGGCGCGGCGGCGGCGGCGGCGGCGGCGATGAAGCGGCTCGCAGATGCGGCGGCGCTGCACGAGCACGTCGCGCAGGAGCATGCCCGAGAGCAGGCCGATGCCACCCATCACCCAGCGCACCACCGCCGCCTTCAGAAGGCTGCCCATTCGGTCGCCGACCTCATCCAACATAGCGTCGGCCGACTGATGCACCTCGAGCACCACGAGCACAACGGGGATCGGCTCCCGAGCACACGTCGTGAGAGTCGTGAGCTCTCCACACGTCGATTGGATTCCTCACGGCGAAAAATGGAGTCCTCACGGCAGAACGGGACGCACGTCTGGGAAGGCGTCCTTCGCATGAATGACCTCGATGCCTAAGCCTCCTAACCCTAATGACCTCGATGCCTAAGATCCCTAACCTCGATGTAACAGAACCTCGTACTGGGTGTCGTTCCCTCTCCCAGCGGAGGTGTTGTAGTTTGTAGAGAGCCGCTCTGGCTCAGTGGCCGCTCTGGGCCCGCCCTGCTCTCCGGTGGCCCGGTGCGCGTGTTCCGTGTACAGCTGTTGAGCGAAGGTACTCTAGTTCGCGTAGTACGTGTTGCACGGATCCTCTTTACGGTTGCCCATGAATTGTAAGTGTTGTAGGGCTTGAGCGAACGGGGACACGCAAACAATGGGGGGCCGGACGCGCTACAAACAGGTCGATTGCGACTGCTGCTGATGCTCGTATTGGTGTATTCATAAAACACATGACTTGCACGCGCTCTGGCCGGGCGGCGGGACCCCGAAAAAGCACGAGGTGGCCGCTCGATCATGGCCCGCGCCCGCGCACCTGAGCCACCGAGCCCATACTCGACACTGTACCTTTGGAGTTTGGTGATAGTCGGGACTCAGGAGGGCGCGCGGGAAATTGCATATTCTACACAATTGACATTTGAAAACGCCTAATCCCTGGGGCCAGATTGCCAAATTAGGAAATTGTTGAAATCCTTTCACACACACAGACCACATAGCCGCGATCCACACATGTTCACAGACTCGCACAATCTACAGATGCAACTTAAATCCACTCCGGCCCTTCACCGCATTGCACCGCTGTTTTCCCTGCATCTCCCAAATATTGTTTCCAAGGGAGAGAATGGTCAAGACCGCGTTGACCTTCAGCGCCTCCGCGATCGCCTTGGCACCCTCGTCGCCGATGGAGTTGACCCGGAGGTCCACCGAGGTCAACACCGCGTTGACCTTCAGCGCCTCTGCGATCGCCTTGGCACCCTCGTTGCCAATCTTGTTGTTGAGCAAGTAGCAGTTCTTGAGCACCGACGTAGCAGGAATGAGGTAGGCGACAAGCAAGGCTGCAGGCACATGGAGCCCCCAATAGGACAAGTTGAGCTCCGTGACGCTGTCCTCGCGCAGTTGCTGCACCTGAATGCCGCAAATGATTCCTGAGCCCGCACAGGCAACGGCTGCGATCGTCAGCCTCAACGGTGGCTCTCCCTCGCCAGTGATGCAGCTGTTGAGAGCATCCTTAGCAGCACCATGTAGCAATGAAGGGCGGCGCCAGTCGCCCATCTCGCATTGCAGATCCGCGGCCCGAACGGCGGCCGCGTCCACTACATGGCCGTAGCCATGGAGGCGCGCAAGCCCAGGCAGCATCCGCCCCGCTACTGCCGCGTCCCCGGGCCGGCCGGCCTCGATGAGCTGCTCCACGTCAAGGTCGGTGATCTCATCCAGACGTGTGGGTACTGGCTGCCCGTCGCGGCGGCACAGGCGCGAGCAGAGGACACGTTGCGCCAGCGCCCGCCAAGATCGAGTCACGCCCTTGAGCTCCGCCAACGTGGCCACGTCCACCAGGTCCAGAGCAGCCTCCATGGCATCCGCCGAGAACGAGGGCTGCTGCAGCGGCTCGGGCGGTAACGTGGAGCTGGCCGGCTGCTGCGGCGCCTCATCGACGTCTTCCGGTACAAATGCCGGCTCGGCGTCTGACGCCGCTGCATCCGCCATCTCGATGAGGCGCCCGATGAGCACGGGCTTGGTGCCGTCGGTCGTGAGGCCAAGCTTGCGCAGCTTACAGCGCAGCTCCTCAACGCGCATCCGACGGTAACGCTTACGAAGCTCATCAGCACGCTGCCCGTCGACGGGCGCAGCGTGCGACGCGTGCTCCTCCGCGCTGCCAAAGTCACCAACCGCGCCGATCAGCGCGCCTAGTACGGGAGCGCGCTTGCCGTTGAGTCGGGAGGCGATCGCGCTCTGGAGGTGCTTGAGCGCGATGGGGGCGTCGAGATAGAGAGCGTCCTCGATGAGCTGGATGAGCTGGAAGAGCGAATGCTCGTCCGAGCTCGGCCACGTGTAGTCTGGGTCGTTCAGCTTGCACACCATCTGAAGCGTCGAGGCCATGATCGTGGGCATGGGATAGATGCCATCCTCGGAGGTGGCGAGGTCCATCAGATCCTTCAAGGTGCCCATGAGTCGGGCTGCATCGCGCGACAACGTGACCTCCTCTCCGTCTCGCGCTCGCACGCGTATTGGCTCCTCGTGTTTGGCCTTCTTCGCCGCGGGCGCCTCCTCCTGCTCCTCGGCCGACGTCGCACGCATTCCTCCTTTTTCACCCTGTGACTTGACTTGACTTGACTTGTCTTGACTTGATTTGACTCGTCACCCCAACTTCGTGCGGTCGAAACGACTCCTCCCACGTTCCCGACCTGGCTCGGCGAGCCTCCACTCGTCCATTCACAGTCACACTCATATTTTGGTTACTTGTGTCTTTCTTGGATCTTGTGGAACCGTGCTTCGGGGCGGTGGTTGATGAGCGCGGGGGTGGGGCGGTGACACAACTGTATGTCTAACAGGTGGGTTCCACTCCCCCCGCTGCCTCCCAAGTATGGATCACAAAGTTGAAGCATTTGCGACCCTCGCGGCGTACACTTGGTGTTGTGAGATCACATTCACTTTGTGCAAACGCGACAAGGCGCGGTGATGAAGGAATCATCAAGCTGAGACTCCTCAGGA
>JWZX01002683.1:0-15214 GCA_001275005.1 Chrysochromulina tobinii | reverse complement strand
AATCCGTGCAGTCGGTGCCGTATGTGCAAGCGTTGAAATCGGAGCCGGGGCCGCCGTCGTCGCAGTCGACGTCGGAGGCAAAGTTGCACGTCTCCGAGCAAAGAATTGGGGGTGGGGGGGAAGACTGTGCCGAGACCGTCACGGCGACGATCGCGAGCAATAGTCCGCGAGCCATCTATCGCAGAAAAGGAAGGACCTTCGGCCTGGAGACGGTCTCACAACGGTGGCCCGCGCTCAGCAGCAGTTGGTCTGTCAGGGTGCAGAGAGTCGACCTCCGAGCGTGAGATGGGGCAGCACTTGGGGTGGGGCGTGGGGCATGCGCGCGACTCCGAGCAGCCCGCTGGAGTCGCTGCACCCGCTGCACCCGCTGCACCCGCCGCTCGCGCTGCACCCGCATTTTTAGTACCCCATTTTTAGTCGGCCGCTTTAGTACCCCCCACCGAACGTTGCTCTCCACCGCGGCTCGATGCATGAGTGACGCTGCACCGTCCGCATTCCCTGGCCGTTTGCTGTGGCTCCCGAGGCGGTGCAGTTCGACGCCGGCCGCGCGCGCTCCCAGGGCGCGCTCCACCTCAAGGATGACGCGCACATTTCCCGATGAGTTCTCCTCATAACAGTTAACTTGTTCCGCCTCAAATTCCATATTAAGCTTGGAATTTTTGTCAAGACAAGCTTGGAATTCTACGATGTTGACCCAGTCGACGAACCATGTTCACAGGAACGCTGCGGGATTCAAGGAAGTACCGGTTCGGTACACGATGGCCGATGAGGTTTCAGTCTTGGTGCCGGAGGGCGTTGCAGCCGGCGATACGGTCACTTTTCGGACTCCCGACGGTCTATCGCTCACGGCAGTCGTCCCTGAAGGAGTGGTAGAGGGCGAGACATTCATCGTAAGGGTTGCGCCCGCTTGGCTTGATGAAATTCTCCAAGCGCTCACACTGGACCGCTTTGTCCAGATACTCGATGGGTTCATCGAGTCGAATTGCGACACCTTCATGCTAGCCGGCGGCGGCAGTGGGGCGTTCACACTGGAGCAAACCTCGATCCATCAAAAGTACCAGCGCTTCTTCGAATCTCGCATTGAGGGTTACTTGAAAAAGCACGGTCTTGGGCAGGATGCTTTCATGGATGCGCTCCTAGTCAGCTCGGGAGAGCGCAATGCGCTGCTAGATTCGCTGCTGGTCGTGCAGGACTTCGCGCGCTTTGCTCAGATGATGCAGCAGCGAGCGTTGGAGATGGATATGGAGAAGCACTAGCATTTTGTAAGTAACTTGTCAGCTCCTCAGCTGTATGCCCTGTGTTTAGAGCGTCCTGGAAAACCGTATTGCATTGGGCATGGCGCAGCTCCAGAGACTCCAAAGTCGCCAGGTCGGTACTAGGTGTGGCTCTTATCACATCTCGAAATGATCTGTCGTAACGCTTGTCCATGCGAGTATGTCGGGCGGGGTCCGACCCGCGCTGTCCGCTGACCCCGCGCTCGCGCGGCGCGAATACGTCTAACCCGCCGCGCGCAGCGCAGCTCTCAGCCCCGCGCGCATTAACAAAACCTGCGATGCTTGCGAGCTCGGCGAGCACAGTGCCCCACCCCCCCGCGCGCCGTACAGATGATTCCTAGGGATACAACTGAGACTCAGAGCTTCCCGCGAGCGATCAGATCACGCCAGACTCCGAACCAAGCGGCGATGCGCCCGGGTGCCATCACGACTTCCTCGACAGTGATCTTGCCGTCTCCATCCGCGTCTACGGCGGCCACAGCACCCTCAACGGCCAGCTCGACCCCAAATTTGAGCCGCTCGAGTTCGTCAATAGTCGACTTGGCCCGCCGCATCGCCTCGAGCAGCGTCACCGCCGGCACGGCCATCTGCTTCGCGGCCATCTGCTTCGCGCTGGCGTCGCTGCTCGCCCCTACGGCGGCCGCGACTGCCTTCCACGTCGCGAGAGCCTCTGCGAGCGTGACGCGCCCGTCGCCATCTTCGTCCAGGGCGCCGATCATGCCAGCCAAAGCCTGCTCGGTGGCGCTCTCGATGAATCGCCGGACCTCCAACGCCTCGGCCTGCAGTTCTGGAGTGCACACGCCGTCGGCGCACGCGCGTGCATACAACTCTCGAAGCGTTGCCGCTTGCTTTGCACTTTGGGCTATGGGCGCCGCACCCTCACACAGTGCGATGACATACTCACACTGCTTCGAAGATGCATCAAAGGCAAGCCACTGCACACATCGACGAATGATCCAGTCGATGGGAATAAGGCCTAAGCTAAAGTCCGTGAGGCGAGCCGTCACTCGCTGCGCCCAGGATCTAAGCGCGCGATATCGCCTTGATACGGCAACTTCCAAACTCAGGCGAATGTTGATTGGAGGTGGTGAGGGATCATGAGCAACAATCGCACACCTTGCTGGTGCCGTGCGAAGCACACGAATATGAGCCGCGACGCGTGGAGCTGGTCGGCTCCAGCTCTGAAGCAATGCGGTATTGCCGCCACATAGGACTGTGATGGCGACGAGCATCAGCCTCACCATGGCTCGTTACATTACCGTCGTCCACAAAGAGGAAGAAATCCTCACGTGAGGAGAGGAGCTCTGAGCAAGCTGGGCACCCAAAGTATCATTTCGATACGCCCTCAGGCAGGAAAAAAATAGGAGCCTTTGCGTTCACAGCCTAGCGCGTTCCGTGGGCCGGCGCTGCGCGAACATGTTGTCGGACCCTCTCACGCTGCTGCGCGACTACACGATCGGGGGCAAGCCCGTAGTGCTCGAAGGCGACCACATCGTCTTTGGCAGCACGCGATTCGAGCGCACCGCGCTGACGGCGTACAAAGCGGGCGCGACCGGCGGCGGCGACTATTACCCAATTGATTCGCTGTGGGCCATACTGCAAAAGGACCCGACGCAGGGCAAGAACACGGCGGGTGAGTACGTCGCCTTTTGCGGCAGCCAGAACATCAAGCCCGTCGGCATCACGGACCGTAAGGAGCTCGTCGAATTCCTCACGGGTAAAGTGGCCGAGTCGAAGTCCGTCGACTATGCAGGCTACGAGCAACCCGAGCCCGTGGAGCTCGAGGACGCGTCAGCGGGGCTGGGCCTCGAGTCAGCTGAGGCGAAGCGCGCGTCCAAGCCCAAGGAGCGCGCTGAGCCAACGCCTGAGGACCGCGAGAAGATTGAGAAGGCCAAGGTGGCATTCCAGCGTTTCCTTTTGCAGCCGATCGGAGTGAAGCCGACGGCGGAGGAGCTCGCAAGCGCCGAGGGGGACGAGGACGAGGTGGAGGCCGAGGGCGCAGCGGCTGCCGATGTGGGCGCCGATGAGGGCGTCGATGCGGGCGAACCTGCGGAGGCGGCCAAGGGGGGCGCCGGCGCCGACGCGATGGAGGTGGACGAAGCCAACGCAAAGGCGGAGGAGGCGGCCGGCGGTGACAAGGAGGGCAAGGAGGAGGTCGGAGGCGCGACGAAGGCGACGGAGGACGAGAAGGGCACGCCCGCGGCCACTCCGGGCAGCGCGGCCAAGCCCGGCTTGATGAAGCAAGAGATCCTTGAGGCTGCCCTCCTCAAGCAGGTGTTCAATGAGGCGAAGCCATTCATACGCTTCGACCGTGAGCGAGTGCAATCGATCCAGCGGCGCGAGATTGCGGTGCGCGACCGTACCTCGGTGCTGCTCGCGCCGAGCACGACCAAGTTTGGCGTCCTCGAGACGTTGCTCGAGCAGTTCAAGCACAAGAACAAGCGTAAAATAGAGGAGACGGGGGGGCGAGAGGCGCACAAGCATCAGCGTCCTAGTGGCCGCGATGGGGCGAGTAGTGGCACGGCCAGTGCAGGCGGCGTGGCGCGCCCGGCGCCGTCGGGCGCGTTCTCGGCCGCCGGCAGCGCGGCGCGCCCGCCCACCGCTGGGCGCACCGCCACCTCGGCGCCACTGCAAGGAGCACCTCGACCCGTTGGCAGCAGCGCACCGCCGCAGCCCTCGGCGACGAAGCATCAGGCGCGCCCGCCGTCGCACTCGACGGTGTCGCCAGCTGCGGCACGCCCGAGTGCATTCCCTGGGCTGCGGCCGGGCGTGACGATCCTAATCGTGCCCTCGGCGATCACCTCAATCGTGAGCATGTATAACGTGCGCCCGCTGCTCGAGGCGAGCGAGTTCACACCAGGAGCCGAGCTCAAGGCGAAGGAGGGTTTCGTCAAGGAGACCTCCTTCCTTGTGTCCCATACCTTCGAGGATGGGACTAAGTTGGAACTGCTCGTCATTGACAACCCGGCCAAGCTGCAGCCCCACGAGTGGGCCCAAGTCGGTGCATGCATCGCTCAGGGATCGACGTGGCAATTCAAGGGGTGGCCCTTCCCCCAGGGCGAGGTCGAGATCTTCGCCAAGATGTGTGGCTTCTACATCCGCCACTCCGATGAGATCCCCAACCAGAAGACCAAGGGGTGGACCGTGACCAACCTCGTCTTCTCGCGCGAGAAATCGCGCAGGCATGAGGTGGGCGTCATCATGACCACCTTCTGGGTCACGCTCCAAAAGTTCCTCAAGATCCACAAGGGGAATCTGCTGCACAACGCGCGCAGCAGCCGCGTGTGAGGGGCAGGTGCGGCCCCGATGTGTTGGCTGCGCGGCAACAGGGGTGTGGATGGGGGGCTCGCCGCCGCTATTACGGCAAGAGACTCCTCCACAGATAGAACCGACAGGTCCGAATCGTACGATGAGGCCGAGGATGAGGAGAGTGAGTGACATGTACGCAGTGGTCGGTTTGGGTCTCAGTGGAACAATGACGTCTTCCATTTAATAGGCCTCGACGAAACTGATTATGATCACTGTGACTGAGATTGGCCTATGTGACGAAACCCCTTTGAGTGGCAATGTTGTTGACCTCCAACGTGTCGTCGCCGCCGCCTGCACCGCTGGCGCTCGATGCGGCGACGTTTTTTGGTGTGTTGGCGCTCGCTGCAGCAACGGTATCTCTCGCGCTCACCTCGCTCAGCTTGCCGAACGCGTCCTTCCTGCAGCAGATACAGTTCGCTGACGCTCTTGGAGGCCAGGCAGCCGTGCTGTGCTTAGCGGCGTACACCTTCGTCATGGCGCGTTGCGGAGTGCGCTTGCACCACCTGCTGCTCTCCATGCCGGTGCTTGCGCTCCTCCTCCTTCCATCCTCGCCCTCCCGACTATCACTCACCTGGCAACTCCAGTCGTGTGTGCGGCTGGGCCGGCAAGCCACTGACAAGATCCGCATCGTGCCCGAGCGCAAGCTCCTCTTCTGTGCCATCGAAAAGAATGCGAATACGGCTTTCGAAGACCTGCTGTGCTCGCTGACGTACGAGCACTACCCGTTTTGGGTGCGCTGGGTATTTAGTACATGGCGCACGTGGGCCAACTTTGAGTTGCAGTGCTTCTGGGGCGCGACCTTCCCACCCAACCAGGGTGTGTCGCTGAGCGCGGCGTATGCGGCGCTGCGTCACGAAGAGCCCGGTTGGGTCTCGGCCGTCTTCGTACGCGACCCACTCGAGCGCTTCCTCAGTGGCTGGCTCTCCAAGTGCACCAACGACCACGATCTGGACCGCGAGGTGCGTGGTGCCCGCGTGGAGCACGCATCAATGATCGACATGAAAGCTAGATTGTGCCCATCCATCGCATGTGCCCTACATGTGCCCATCGAGCTTTGAGTGAGCTCTGCGCGCTTGAGACTTGCTCCCAAGCGATACCCAAGCGATACCCGAGCGAGGTCCACCTAAGGTCCGCCCTCGAGCTGAGCGAGGGTCGACAGCCCGTAGCCATACCGGCAGTGCCCTGGTGGAGCGCATGATGAGCTGCATGGCCCCATTTCTGCGTGTGTTGTGTGCCGCAGGTGTGCACCAAGGTCTTCGGCTCGCCTGACGCTTCGCTGGCGCACGCGGTGGCCGTGATCAACGCGACCGTCGGCGACGTCGGCCCTGGCCTCGCTGAGGACCACTTCCGGCTGCAGTCCGCCTTTTGCAGCGGCGCCGTGGGCAGCCAAGGCTTCGACCGCTACTACTTGCTCGACTCAGCGACGTCTCGCGCCAACGTCGCCGACATGCTCTCCGCTGTGGGGATCACCGAACCAGCGGAGGCAACGGCCGCGTTCGACTATCACTTCAAGCCGCCGCCTCGGCAACTGACAGCAAGCAAGAGAGCCGACGTCGGGGTGGACGGGCCTTTGTTCGCACACGCGACCGGTGCGCACACGCTCGTGGAGCAGTACTTTTCCGACCCCGCGCTCGTCAAGGCCGTGCTGCACCACTATGCTGTCGACTACCGCAATCTTGCGCAGGTGCTGCGTGTGCCTCCTTGGGCGGCCGAGGCTGTGGGGGAGGCGTACCTGCGTCAGCTAGGACTCTTACACTCTTTTTGAAATGTCTAATACAACAGCTAAAACATGAGACGGTGGGAAGACGGAGGGTACGCGCACGGGGTAGGGATCTTTCTGTACCGACGAGCGACGTTACGGGTTAGATGTCAGTCATGGCTCGACGATGCTGTATTTGTATCATGCTGCATGCAGAACGAGTAGCTCGCTCACCCGGTGTCCGTGCCTGTCGTCGGGTAGGGATCCCTACCCAGGGCGTCGTGGGCCGCTCACCTTGTGTCGGGTCTTGTGGATCGCTCATCATGAGGAGTGATTGGCGCGATCGGACGGGCCACACTCATGGGCTCCGCCGAGGCTGGTGGTGCAACGACGTGTGGGGGTAACTTGGTTGCCTCCTCACGCCGCTGGGCCTCCTCATTGGTGGCGAGGATTTCGGCCAGGAACTTATCGATCTCGTCGAGCGTGAGATCTGGCGAGGAGGCGAGGACGGCCTCCTTTGCATCTTGGAGAGCTTCGGCGATGGGTCCGCTGCGATGGCCGCCGTCGCCGCTACTCGAGGCTGCGTTGCACACGACGTGATGATGGTCGATGCCGGGCGAAAGCAGGAGCTGCACGACGTAGCGTGAGGCGTTGTCGGGGCCGTGCACGCTGCCGTCGAGGCCCATGGGCCGCTTGTGCTCGTGTTTGGCAAGCACTCGGAACACAATGTGAGTCAGGTAGCCCAGTTCCACTTCTGTGAAGAGCGCTCGGCCGGCGTTCGAAAAGATAAGGCGACCTGACGAGGAGCCCCACCTCAAGACGTTGAAGAGGCTGTAGATGTGGCTCTCTGACGTGAAGTAGAGGCGCGTGCGCACGTGGCGCTCTCGATCCTCCTTGCCGCGGTGGACGCGCTTCCCATGGAAGTGATCGACATTGTCGATGGTCGTGCTCGCCATCATGTCCGTGCGCAGCTTGGCGAGCATGGCTGCGCCGATGCATGCGCCGATGGCGACCTTGTCACGCGATTGCGTGCCGTACTCCTGCGGCACAACGTACCATGCGAGAGTACGTGCGGCCGCGTAGAGGTCGGGGAGTCCCTTGAGACCAAGGTGCTGGTTGTGGATCATGTCGTACGACGCGTTGTCGTAGAGGTCCGGGATCTTGGTCGTGTCAAACGAATCTTTCTTCTTCTGATAGAACTCGGACTGCAGCTTCGCCCATCGGTTGTACAAGAGGAAGATCGACTCGCCGTGGGTAGGAGTCATCCCGACTTCTGCGGGCTGGTACGTCGACATCGCCTCTGCTGATTCCAGTGAACTCGAGCTGTTCTCTCGGAGGCTGCTGCCCTCGACTGGGCCCGTGTCCGCCAGACTCACGCGTGCGCTCCCCTGCGGAGCATGCAAGGAGGCACCGCTCACGCGCACCCAGTCCGCAAGCTCCTCGGTGAGGTCGCAAACCAGCGTGTTGAGCCGTTCGAGGGCAGCGCGCGGATGGCCGATCGCACCGAGCCCAAAGTCCTCGTGCCCAAAGTCTTCGTCGCTGCGCGCCGCCTCTCCGATGTCGCTAGGTCTTGGACTCGTGCTCGCGCTCGGCATCGGATGGGGTTTCGTCGGGATGCTTCTCACAAGAGAGCTCTTGAGCTTGAACACAAAGGATCGCAATGAGGACACGAACTGGGCGGGTCGCGAGCCCGACGTCATCTTCACTTCGAGCGTCGAGGTCAGCTGGTCACCGTTGGTGCCCGTCGAAGGAGCGCCATGAGCGTCGGAGCCATCGCAGGCGTCCTGGGGGGCGTGGGTGGCGACCCACGCCTCGGCCTCAGCGAGAGCCTCTGCCTCCGCGGCAGCGTGGCTAAAATTGGTCAGCTCGGTGACCATCGCCGCCTCCTCCTCCGCCGCACGCACGCGCTCTTCGCGGCTGTCGCGCGCGCGCCGGTCGCGCGCCTCAACCGTGGCCTGCGACGTGTCCTGCGGCGTTCCTGGTGCCGCCAGATCTGGGCCCGTCTGCTGCGGCGTGTCCTGCGGCAAGTGCGTCTCTTGCCGCGTGTCCTGCGCGTCAAGACGCGCTGCGACCGAAACATCGGGCGTGGTCATACTCAGCCGCTGCACGAAGGATTGGGCGAGGTTGCCGTCGTCCTCAGACAGAGGCACCTCGGACGTGAGCACGCGATGGATGACGTCTTTCGCGACGTTCATCTTCTCGCGACCCGCCTCAGGGGTCTCGTCGAGCATCTTGGTGATCGATGTGTGCTTCGACACGAGGGAGGCGAGGATGGGCGTGAGCTGACCCTCGAGGGCGAGAAAGCCTTTGGTGAAGGCGGCGGCCGTCATCTGCACCCGCCCCTCGTCAGACGAGTAGATCTTCAAGTCGTGCCGATACGACGCGTGCAGCCGAAGTACACCGTCCTCCTCCCCCGGGTAGAGCGCAAAGCGCGCCATGGCGCCGAGTCGCGTCGCCTGCATCTGCCCCAGCGGAGTGAGCTCGCCGCCCCATTTCAAGACAAACTGGGCCGCTGTGGGCACGATGCGCGGCTGGCGCGGTTTCGGGGGGCTGGGGTACGCCTCCTCGTGCGCACCAGTGAGCTCACGTCGCTCCGTCTCAGGCGAGTTGTGAGGGCTGCTTCCGATCTCGTCCTTCGTTCTCCTCCGAGAAACCGCTGGGGAGGCCGCGATCGAGGGCGAGGCGGCCATGTTCGAGCGTGGGAAGATGGCGGCCATCGACGAGGCTGCCATCAATGGAGCGGGAGGCAAGGGGGCTAGCAAGGACACTGTGGAATCGACGGCCGCCGCGGGCGCCTTGGTCTGATCATCGTCGTCGGCCGCCGCGTCCCGCCACGCCGTCGGCTTGATCTGCACCTTTCGATTGATTCCATGAAATGGCTTGGCCGTGAGCACCTGGCGCACCGCAGAGAATTTGGCGAGCATGCCGTCAATGCTGGGCGGCGCGCCGGCGGCGGCGGCCTCGCGGCCGAGTCGCTCGACGATCGCCTCGACGTGGACGAGGAGCTGCTCCATGGCGTCGGTCGTCTTGATCTTGCGCTCCTCGTACGGCGAGCTGGGCGAGATCATCTCGAGGAGGCTGGGCTCATCCGTCTTGAATTTGAGCTTCTGCTTGGGCGTGCGGTCACCGTGTCGGATGAACGCGACGACGCAGAGCAGCTCGCCCGCGGCCTCCCCACGCGCTCCCTCGCCCTCGCCCTCGCCCTCCTCCTCGCTCTCGTCATCCGAGCCGCCTATGCTCGAGCCGCTCTTGGTCTTTTGCGGATCGACCAACTGCGCCAGCGCCGTAGGCTCCTCCATAACTTCACTGGTTGACGAAGTGCGCTCCCCGCCTCCTTCCGTGAAGTCTGCGCTCGCCGTGCTCCTGCTGAGCAAGCTGCGGGGTAGTCGCTTTTCCGAGCGGTAGGGCGCCAACACCTGCAAGCATTGCATGCGCAGCAAATTTGCCGCGTCGTCCCAAAATTTGGGCGAATCCTTCACGCTCGACCAGCCGTTGACGTCACAAACGTACGATTCGACATCCTGCGCTCCACCATTGGAGCGCAGGATGTCGAAGCCGCACACGAACTGCCCAAAGGCGCTCACCACCTTGCGCGCGATCGTCTTCTCGACGTTGGAGAGGATGACGGGATAGCGCATCTCCATGCCACGCACGTTACGCATCACGCGCCCGTCAACCACGGGCGACTTACGCGCCTCGGCGTGCGCGTACTCGGGCCCGACCGCGTACACCTTCACGTCGGTGCCCTCGGTCTGCAGCAGCTCCTCGTATATGTACGAGTTGCCGTCACCAATCCGCGTCTTGTGCTCGTCGGGATAAAACTGGGCCGAGCGGTCGCCGACCTTCCGAAAGAGTCGTTTCGAGCCGCCTCCCTGCGAGCGCGGGTAGTAGATGTAGATGTTGTGGTCCTCGCCGGAGATCGGCTTCTCGACTAGCGGCTTGTTGATCCGTACACCGTTGATCTGGAGCCACTCGTCGCTGTCCTCGACGGTGGTGCTCTTGTCGCTGGCATCGAAGCAGACGTGCTTGGGCACGGGAACGCCGACCGACTCGAGAATGGCGTACACGCGCCGCCGGTCAAAGAGCAACTCCTGCTTCTCGAGGTTGTTGAAGACGTGCGGCCTGCGCAGAGACGCGTAGGCCTGAGCCTTGCGCAGCGGAAATCCGGTCGAGAAGAACGAGATGAGCGCCTCGCACAGCGGCCACTCGTCGATGGGCCGCTTCAGAATGGTCTCCTCGTCGAAGACGAGGATTTGGAACTCAGGCTGTCCGTCGTGCGAGAAGGCGCTGATGCGATTCAAAATCTCCATCATGGGACCCGATTTTGCCTTCTTCGCCATCGCGCAAACGCCGATGACGATTGGCCCGCTCCTCGACCACTTCTTGGCCGTCGGGGTTTTACCTGGGCGCAGCGAGTCACTGCTGCGCGCCAGTTGCGAGTTGGCCCCGCTCGGGATCCGACCAGTCGCGGTGAAGCTGCTTCGAGCAGGCGCAGCCATGCGGCGAGCGGCAGATTCGTCGGCCGGCCGGGGAGGACGTCTGTGTGTGTGCCTCGTGCCCGGGGAGAGCTAAAAAAAGAGTTTGCGAACTTTTAGAGTGTGAAGCTGAGACTTAATTAACGTCCCAGCATGAGGGTGACACCTCCCGGGCGAGCTGCATGATGTGGATGCACGTGGACGTGTGGATACTCCTCTCAATGCTGCTCCTGCTGCCGACCAGCTGTAGAGGCGCCCTCGGCTTGTTGTCAATTGCCTCCGCTAGTGACACGGAACATGCAGAGTTGATGATAACGCCGTGTGATGAGGTTCTCGATGCGTGGTGCGCTGAAAAGTGCCTTCCGTCCTCGAGAGCAGCAATACATATCGGAGGTGCGGGTCGGCCGCGTTGTTTCGATGAAAAGGAGCTGCTTTCTTCACCGGGGTGGGCGCGTGATCACGGTACTGGCATGAGGACAGCTCCCTCCGGCACGTCAGCAAAGTCGACAGCAAAGCGCATCTGTGGCGAATACTCGCTGACAAGGCTTCAAGGAGGGCGTCTCAAAGAGAGTGGCATCTTCAAAAGTGCAGAGGAGCTCAAACTTCTGAACCTTGTGCGCACAACTCAAAGCTGCCGGCAGGACCAAAGGAACGCGACCCGCCCAGTCACCGCCGCTACGCGCGCGTTCATGCCATCCCACACCGCACCAGTACCTCCATTCCCGCCCTCAATGCCGCCGGTGCCAGCACCTCGGGAAGACCCGCGTGTGCCGTCACCCCTCTCCCACCGCTGCGCTACCGTGCGGATCTGGGAGGACTGCTTCGTTCGATGGGCCTGCGCGGCGCGGCTGTGGAGCTCGGCACCCGAGATGGCAAGTTCACACGCGTCATTCTCTCCCAATGGAAACAGTGCGCGTTGTACGTACAAGTCGATGCCTGGATGCACCTTGAGAACTACATGGACCGTTCGAATGCCGATGTAGACGTCCAAGGTGAACGACGAAGAGAGGCATACCGCTATCTGCGTCAGGCGATGAATGCAGGTCACTTGCGTAGAGGTGTGCAATGTGCCAACCTGACGAGCGTCTGCGCGCGCCGGTTCGCCGACGGTACGTTCGATTTCATCTACGTGGACGCCCGCCACGACCGTCTGGGCGTGCTCGAGGATCTGCAGGCGTGGTGGCCCAAGCTGCGGCGGGGCGGTCTGATGGCTGGCCACGACTACACCGAGCAATTCGAGCCGCGCAGCTTTTGGGTGGATCTCGTCAAGCCGATGATGAGCAAGTCACATGCGGACCCAGAGCGTAGCAATCAAAACTGGACGTGCGCGAGCCGACGCTATTCTGATGCCCCTACCCTACGGCTACCCTTCGGCTACCCTAACGGCTACCCTAGGGCCCACACGCACGAATGAGTATGCGCTGATCAGCGCGTGCGTGTGCCTGCTTCCGTGCGCGCGCGCAGGCTGAATTTTGATGGCAGCGTCGACAAATCAGGTCGCGTGGTCAAAGGCGCGGTCGACGACTTCTTTGGAGGACTGTCGATAGCGCCGTACGTGAGCCCACCGGAGCTACAGCGATGTCCCAGGCAGGTCTCTGTTACCTACCGTGAAAGTGCTTGGAACACCTGGCTGGTTGTCAAGTAGTGCTGCGAGCAACAAGTGATATCTCTACGAGATTGCAGATTGTTACATGTATACACTCGCTCGACAAGCAACCGGTGACAAAAGTGGTAGCGAGCAGGGCAAGCCTTTTTTGGTCAATTGAGCGTTCAACCGTGTGGTCGACCGTGTGGGAGTCCAAGGTGGGAGTCGCGCCCGCCGTCGCCACAGATGTGTTTGGCTGTGCACACGTGTCACGACGGCGTCTGTGTCACGGAACCTCGGACGCTCACGCCCACGCATCACGTGGCCGTCGTCGCCGCGTGCTGCGCCGACCTCAAGCAGGCCAAGGATGTCGCCGTCGGCGGACCGTCTATGAGGTCTCGTCTCAGGGAGCGCTGTCGTGCGCCGCGGTCCGCGCCACGTGGTAGGCGCGTGAGGAAAATCGGCGCGCGGCGTCCGCAAGCCTGTGTCATCAGCGATTCGTGTGGCTCTCGAACGCCTTCGCTGCGTGGGAGCTAGGGTGCAGCTGCACCAAGCTAAATATGTGAAAAAACATAGATGCATGTCTTTCGCGTCTCCCTTTTTCTGTTTCAACGGAAGTTTGGCCCAAAAACCCTCCAATTCCATGGGGGGGGTGCCTGCGCGGCTGCCGCCGCTTGCGTGTCGAGCTTGTCGAGCTAATTGTCCTCTTCGACTACGATGGCACTGCAGGCGCGCGAGACAAACCCGGCGAGGAAACTGAGCCCGGAACGGAGAGATGAGATTTGGCAGCACGAGATTGACCGTCGCCGGCAGTTTCCGAGTGAAGAAGAGCGGGCTGCTGCGCAGCGCCAGTCAGCGCGCTTGGCCAAGGAGCAAGCGGAGCGCTACCTCCAATCTCTAACAACCTATTCGGAGATGCAATCCGAGGTGAAGCTCATCGCAAAGAAGGTACGCAACGAGACCACCATGCGCGTACAGAGAGAAGCTGCAGAGCGGCGCAAAGCTGAGCTCGAGGCCACTCGCCAGCGCGAGGCCACTGCGCGCAACCGCCTGCAAGAGGTCGCGCTCCAGAAGGTTAGCGAGGAGCAGAAGCAGCTCGAAGAGAAGCAGCAGAAACAGGCGCAGGCGCAGCGCGATCACGAGATGCGCGCAGCAAAAGAGGCGGAGCGGGAGCGGCGCGCTCTCGAGCAGCATCTCGAGACGCTTAAGAAAATGAAGAAGGAGACCGCCGAGCGGGCCGTTCAGGAGGCGGAGGCCGCGCGGAAGGCAGAGGAAGCGATCGCAGCGTTGCGCACGGCCAAGCGCGAGGCTTGGGATCGGAAGGCGCGCCAGGAGGCGGAGTCCAAGGCGCGCGAGGCGGCAGAGGTGAAGGTGAGATTCAAAGCTTCCGAGGCGCGTCGTATCGCGGAGGAAACGGACAGGAAACGGCTCGAGCGCCGGACACAGGCCGAGATGGAGGCCGCGTTTCGG
This sequence comes from Chrysochromulina tobinii, assembly GCA_001275005.1. Lineage (NCBI taxonomy): Eukaryota > Haptophyta > Prymnesiales > Chrysochromulinaceae > Chrysochromulina > Chrysochromulina tobinii. The sequence continues at coordinate 1,402 of JWZX01002683.1, read as the reverse complement.
CAAAAGATCGAGCACGAGCGTGCTCTCGAACGAGCGCAGGCGAAGGCGCAGGCGAAGGCGCGCGAGAAGGCTCTCAAGGAGGTCATGGCAATGCAATACAAGCAAGACGAGTCGGGCAAGCTTGTCAAGATCGCGGACCCCTTCATCGAGGGCATGAAGAAGATACGCGCGCTCGAAGAGGAGGAAGCGCGGGAGATGGCGGAGCTCAAGGCGCTCATCGCCGAGCGCGAGGCTACCAGGGAGAAGGAGAGGGCAGCGCAGGAACTGCAGCGCAATCTCGAGATCGCCGCGGCGCAGCGCGGCATTGCCCTCGTCTTCCAGCAGAACCAGGAAAAGGCGCGCCGTGTCAAGGAGGAGATCGAAGCGGCCGAAAGGGAGCGCAATCGTCGCCTGGCCATCGAGACGCGCAAGAAGATCGAGGATGGCAACGAACGGCAACTCAAGGCGGAGAGGGAAGCGGAGCTCGCTCTGAAGCGCGCGAAGGAGATGGAGCATCAGGTGCAGGTGGCCAAGGCCCAGCACCAGGAGTTGATGTACCAGAGCGAGGCCAAAAGCCATCGGAAGCAGCAAAATGAGAGGCGGCTCGCGGTCATGTGGCACGACTACGCAGTCGACGACGAGAAGATCAAGCACGAAATTGAGGCGCAGCGCCTCTTCAACGCTCAGGTGTGAGATGAGCTCTGTGATTTCACCTCTGATTGTCTCTATAAGTGCACCGTGCCTCTGATCACTTCCGCCCTCGCCTCTCTCGACGCCTCTCCAATGCGCAGCTGGAGTGGAACATGATGGCATGGGGAGAGCAGTCTTCTATCGCGCTGGCGATCAGGGGCGCTGATGGCTCCGGGGGATTCTCCCCTCGTCACTCGCCCCGGAACTACAACTTGACATCTCGGAGCCATCGGAGCTCACCGCGTGCGATCCCAGCTTCCCGCGAGGGCTCCCCCCATCGCTCACCCCGGGCATACCCACTGAGTCTCCCACTGAATATCCCGGAGGTACTGAGTCAAAAAACCAGGCTGCCAGCCTGGCAGGCTGCCGCACTGTCTCCCATCGCGTTGATCTACTAGCGTTCTATGGCAACGCACCCTGAGGTCGCAATGTGATCAATATCGCGCGCAACGCCAACGAATGTGCAACGAGTTTGACATAAGCTTATCAGGCAGTCGAGTCAGACAGTCAGGCAGTTCACCACGTTCCGTCTGTGTAACACCTCTCGGCAGCAGATTGACTGTGCATCCGTCTCAGCCTCTCACACGCCGCCGCCCCAGCGCGTTCATAACCACAGCTATAGTATACAGCCAAGCGCTGGTGGGCTCTTACAACCCTGCATTTACAACGAATCATCGTAGAGCGCGCTCGCGCAGGCGCACGACGAAGGACGTTTGTCGTTTCGGGGGGGGGG
>JWZX01002682.1:0-15970 GCA_001275005.1 Chrysochromulina tobinii | reverse complement strand
GCCGCCTTTGCTGCCTCTTCCTCTAGCAATTCTTTCGCTTTTGCTGCAGCCTTTGCGGCGGCTGCTGCGGCGCGACCACCCTTCTCCTTCCAGTAGCAGGCAGGCAGGCCAGCCTTGCTGCGGTCACCGCCATGGCCACCCTTGCGGAACATGTATGTCCTCACCATTGAGACGGAAAGAGGGGCGGCAGCCAAGGTGCTGGGTTGCACCGGAAGCGAAGGTGTGCGCGGGATGTTTCGTGAACAAAGTTGGAAATGCTGTTTGTAGGCTACGGTTAACCGATGCAAGCCGAATTTCCGCGGTTCGGGGGTCTACGTTCCGAGATCTGTCGATTGGCACCCTGCATTATGGTGCATTATCTCGCTAATACCGCGTAATACCGATGGTAATCAAGTTGCCCCGCTGACGCGAGAGCACCCCCGTCGCCGTTACACCCCCGTCGACTACCCTTGGGCTACCGCTGGGCGCTCTGGGAGCGGGTGGCGGCAGGGTCGGGTTCGCTGGGGGCGGCCTCTTCTGAGTCGGCCGTGGGGAGGTGCGGTCGGCTCCGGGGCTGCGGCTGTTGAGTCGGCCGCGGTTTCGGTCATCGTGCCACGTGCGGTCGTGCGTGTGGGTGCGTTGGTGGGATGGGATGGTTGTGAGGTTCGTCTGTGTGTCCGTGTGCCCGTGTGAGTCCCGGCTCCCCCCGGTGTCTTTTTACCGTTATCCGGAGTCTTTTTACCGGTATCCGGTGTGTGTCCCGGCTCCCCCCGGTGCTTTTTACCGGTATCCGGTGTCTTTTTACCGGCACTTCCGGCACGTGCCGCTCGTCAACTCGCTCGTCCTTCGAAAATGGCGCCGAAGAAGCCACCATCAACTAGTGCGTCGGCGCCTGCCGAGCCCAAAGGAAAAGACGACGCAGAGACTGGCATCCCGCCAGTTGAGCTCAACACTAATCCAGGCTTCTTCAAATCCACGTCAATCTTTTGGATTGTCATCATCATGATCATTGGTCAAGCACTCCTCGATATGATCGTTGGTTATGCGATTGCGTGTCGCGTCTACACGCAGGGCAACACCGCACTGTTCGACAAAAACATCGTCAAACTGGCCGAGGGCGAGCTCGGTTACACGCTCATCGCGGCGGCAGTGTTCAACCTCACGGTGCATTGGGTCAACAACTACCCAGTGATTTACAAGTCGATGATCATGAGCCTTAAGGGAGGTAACCTGCGCGCCAACATGCAGATCTACAAGCCTTTCGACAAGGATGCGAGCTGCGGCTACGTGGTGCTCGAGACGGAGGGCGCCATCGGCTCGTACAACCGCGCCAACCGCTCGCTGACGCACATGGTCGAGAACTCGATCCCAATGGCTGTCATGCTCGTGCTCTGCGGCTCGGTCTTCCCTTTTCCAACGCTCGCGCTTACGGGCCTCTTTGGAGTCGGGCGCGTGATGCACCAGGTCGGCTACGCGACCGTTGGTTACGGCGGGCACGGCTTGGGCTTCGTCATCTCTCAGATTGCACGAGGCTCAATGCAGGGCCTGTGCTTGCTGGCTGCGGACCGATCTCTCAACCTAGGCGTGCATCAGGCTACCATGCCCTACTACGCGGCCGCCACGCCCTACTTCGAGCAGGCTGTCACGCTGGCCATGCCCTACTACGAGCAGGCTGTCACCCAGGCTGCCGCCCTCTACACGCTGGCCATGCCCTACTTCGAGCAGGCCGCCGCCGCCGCGTCGCCGTATGTGACCCAAGCCGCAGCCGCGCTCAAGATCGAGCTGTGAGGCCGTTTGAGGTGCGGCGATGGAAGGCGACCCAGCGCCTTGGAGACTGGTCGTGGCCTCTGCCTCTGGTTTGAGATAGAGCGATGGAAGGCACCGCATCGGGGGGGCTGGTCCTTGTCTGGATCGGCGACCACTCAGCCTCTTCGCGTGCATGCGAGAGCCAAGGGCGTTGGGTCCTCCTGAAGAACTCGGTCACTGCTACGTCACTGGCCACTGTACACCGCACTCGCTCCGATTGCGCCAGCGTGGTCTGTGGTGCTCTCATCGTTCACTGTCAGCTCTATCAATGGAAGAGTTTGAGAGCGCGCGTGTGTTCTGCGCGGGCGTGTTGAAAGGGGGGGGCACAAAGGATTCTGGGTGAAGTGAGTTGACAGTGTGAACGTGAAGAAAAGCAGACGCCCGCCTTCGTTTGTTCTTTGCCGATGCAGACTCGCGCCGCGGCGCTGGCGCCATTACTCGTCGCACTCCTGGTCGGCGCCGATCAGGAAGTGGATTGCAGCGCCATGAAGACCAAGCAGCTGCGCCAGTGGCTCGCCGCCCGTGGGCTCAGCTGCTCAGGCTGCGCGGAGAAGTCTGACTTTGTGAATATGTGCGAGGCGAACAAGGCAGCGCCGTTGGTTGAATCTAAGCCACCTGAGCCCGAGCTCAAAGACGACAAGAGCATCGAGGACCTGCTCGCCTCCATGAAGGGCATTCCTGGCATGGAGGGCATCAAAATGTTTACAGCGGATGATCTCAAGAATATGGATCCTGAGCAGATGGGCAGCGCATTCGGCGGCGGCCGCGGCAAGGCGCGGAAGCGCTCGCGCTCCGAGTGGAAGAAGGACCTCGTTGACTTCTACACGCGGTACGATCTCACGGAAAAGATCGACGGCATTGACGCGGCGCTGGACAAATGGAAGGGACGCGAGTCGAAGATGATGGATGCACTTTACAAGAAGTACGACGATATCATTCGTGAGAAGAGCGGTGTTGAAAAAGAGGAGCTTTAGGTCCATTGGATTGAATCGGTAGCGGGTCCCGATTCGTTTCTAAAACTGTGCTGATGCCCGCACACTACAAGTGGCAGTCTTCGGAGGAACTCCTCGCGACAGCGGCGAGGTCAACGGTCGTTGCTGAGGCACAGTCACTAGCTTCGTCGTTCTTGCGGTGGGCCACTGGCGGGCCAAGCGCACACTGCTAGCAGGTCAAGTCCCTCAATCGCCTCCCGTATAGGCTGGTGCCCGCTGTCACGGAAAACGCAGGCGAGTCGGTAATCTAGCTTTCCCCTCGCAAACAACTTTTCCAAGAGCGCAATTGCCAAGTGTTCAGCCGTCCATCTCAAATCGTGGATGATACCCGGGTTTTGCGCCAGCGTGTCGAGGGCCAGGTCCGTGAGGGGGAGCACGCGTTCCCGTACATGTTTCTTGCCCGCCCATCCAGGAGGCTGCAGTGGTGTCGAAGTTGGCGACGACGGGCCCTGCATCGGCTTTGTGCGCTTCCGCCCGGCACGACGCGTTTGGAAAGTTCGCAACCGGGCAATGCTTCTCCTGGAAACATGTTTTTTACTTTAGTTCACGTGCCCTCGTGTTCACACGGCCCCGCGCGTTTTCGGAGCCAAATGCTGGTGGCGACATCTATCGCCAATTGCAGCGACGCGGACGCACGCCTCGGATTTACCGCCAGCGCCACTCAGCAGGACGTGGAGGTACGAGCCATCGAGGTCGAGGCCGCTGCCGTTGGCGCCATCATCGGACGCGGCGGCACCACGATTCGCGATCTGCAGGCGCAGTCAGGCGCACGGCTGCAAGTGGATCGGGCGGAAGATGGTTGCAAGCCGGTGGTGCGCATCTCAGGCACCGCAGAGCAGGTGACGGCAGCGCAGAAGCTGTTGTCTGTGCTGCTGCGACGTGGCTCCTGGTCGGCCAGTGAGGTTGGCGCAGCCTCAGCTGCGTCCAATGGCTTGGATTTGCGCGCGCATCCTCTCTCGTGGCTTTTGAAAGAGGCATCGGCGGCTGACCTGAGATATGTCATTGAGGAACTCGCCATCTCGGACGAGGCCCTCAGCGCTCTCCTCAACCCAGCAATGCCCGGCCCGCTCGCGCAGCTCCAGCAGGCGCGCGGGCTGACGGTGCACTTCTCACGCTTCCGGCGCTCAGGCGTCGCAGCGACGACCTTCGACCTACTTGACTCTTCCTCGGTAGGAGCAGGCGAGGGCTCACGCATCGTGCGGCTCGGCGGACCCGCCGCTCTGGTCAGTTACGGCCGCTCACTTCTCGAAGGAGCCGAGGCTCAATGGAAGGCGGCGCTGACGGCCAAAGCGAATGAGTCTCTCCGATCTTTGGCGCCCGACGAAGCGCTGTACCGTTACTACCATCGGTATTACGAGCAGGCGGGCCTGCCGTACACGCCCCCCGCAAAGCTCTGGCAAGATGAGGTCGATGCCGAGGCAGCGCGCTACAAGATGTGGGCGAGCTACTATGCGGGGCCAGCAGGCGCTCTTGACACGCAGCTTGTGTCGAATGCAGCAGCGGCGGCGCTTGCGGCGGCCTCAGCCGCTGCAACTGGCATTGCCGCCGCCGATCCAAGCGCAACCGGCATGCCGCAAGATGCGCATGCAGGTGCGCATGCGACCTCGAGCCTTGGGCTCAGCCTCGTTCAAGACGCCTCTATGTCTAGCTCTACCTTGGTGCTCCCAGGTGGCTGGATCGAGCAGAAGGACGCCATCTCTGGGCGCACCTATTATTCCAACCTTGCTCTCGGGCAGACGCAGTGGGAGCGACCCGTTGGTTGAAAGTGTCCGAGAGCGTTCTGAGTCCGAGAGCATTCGCGCTCGTGATTCCCAAAACGGGCAATTTTTTCTTGGCCCGCCATGTCCCGCGAAACTTGAGTCCATACTTGATGGTGGTGCCGTCGCCAATGCTGTTCGCCGTCCTCGTCAGCACTGCCGCGGCCGGCAGCGATTCCACCGCAGCTTGGCATTCGCCGAATGCATGCATAATCTTATCGTCTGCCATCACTGGAGCTCCGCTGCTGAGCTCGTCGAAATCTGTGTGGCGCCACACGTTCGGAAGTCGAGTCTCTAACGTCAGCGGTGTCGTTGTGCAGCCAACTGACGATCAATTATGCCAGAATCCATCTGCTGACTGGCGCGGTACGATTATACTTGCAGGAGACTGGACGTCTCCTGGCTGCTCGGTCGAGACTCGGGCTCGAGCCTTCCAGGCGGTCGGCGCCATCGCTGCGGTCTTCGAGGGCACCGAAGGTCTACCCTTCCCGTGGGATGGCTCGGATCGGGGCGGACTGTCGCTGCCGACGTTCGTGATCAGCCCAGGGGTGTACAAGCAACTCATCGATGTACGAGCGATAGCCGCCGCCGACTCGCCAGTCCCGGAAGCATCGACGCATCTTTGGCTGCAGCCAATGGACTCGCCACTCCTCGGATCACTACCTTTCATCATCTTCGACCGAACTCTACAAGCACTCTTCTTCCTTGCCGCCCTCGGCAATATGGCTTTTGCGTCCATTCGACTGTGTGGCTTCTGGTCAGCCCGACTGAGCCAGAACCACAGCGTTCCCATTCTCGTGCTCTCCTTGGAGATGGCGAGCAGTGCGTGCATGCTCATCTTCCTTGTCGACGGTCCAGGAATCGAGCATACGAGACCTTCCGTGATGCCATTCATGGTGTGGCGGTTGATGCAGTCGTTCAATCTCGAGCTCACTATGATCTCATTCCTTATCATCTCTGTGCACCTCAGAAAGATACGCAAGCGCGTCGAGCCAAAGGTCGAGCCAAAGGCGGATCCGATCGAGAAGGCGGGTGCTGGCCTCAAAATGTGGGGTTGCCCGTGTTCGTGTGCCAATGCCATCACTCCACACGAGAGCTCCAGAGCAGCCACAGAAGCTGGTATTCCTTCGCCTTGCAAGCACACCAGCATCATGGGCAAGCTTCCCCATGGATCGACGTTTCGACGCGGCTCAAGCCTCAACACTGACAACACTAGGCGGCGCTCCTCGATCATCGACTTCATGTTCGACCTCATGGCACCCGGGGCCTGCACGTTCACATACTACGACAACGTCTTCGCCGCAATGGTTGTTCTCTTTATCATCGTCGAGAACGCCAGCGCCGTGCTCACCAGTCTCTACCTTGCCACGTTCGAACTCAGCTTCATCGCGGTCGTTTACATCGCCGGGGTCCACCTGGTGATGGGCGTCTACTTCATCAGGCAAGCCTCGGTCATTACACGTTACCTGCACGCCGCGCACAGAGCTCATGGACAAGGCGGAAACCAAAAGGAAGGGATGCACAAGAATCCCGTACAGCGCTTCATCGTTGCCTCCCGGCGTATCGGCATCTGCATCATCTTCAAACTGTTCTTTTTCACAACTTACGGCATCGCGAGCGAGTATCTGTACGACGACGCAGGTTGGGCTTACTGGTGGACGGTCCTCCCAATAGGCGCGATCGTGATTTCCGCGCAGATTGCCTCCACCTCGCTCGCGATCAGCGCCTTCCGTGTCCCCGACAAGCTGAGCATGGCACGGAAGCGTCCCTTCGAAGGGAAAAATTCATTCCTGCGCACATCTCACCACGCGACCATTGACGTGACCAACGCCACCGTTGAGGTCAAGCGCGCATCTGACATGCCGGATGGGGATGCATCACCATCAGCGGCGTGAACATGAAGATCGCCATCTTTCCAATCATGGGGGTGTTTATAGTCTGAGAATGTAGGGTGGGGAGTGCTGGAGGTGCAGATCTTAGCCACTATCATGTGGACCCTCATCATGGAGTGGCAGATTTGATCGTTGAGAGAACTGGCATGGCGAATTCGTGACATGATTCGTGCGGCCTCGTGGCCAGGGCCAGAGGCAGAGCGCATGTATGCCCGCATGTATGGCGTTGGGGTCTTAAGGGTTAGTGGGTTAGGCCCTGGGTTAGAATTCCTAGGGTTCGGGTTAGAGTTGGGGCAGGATGTTGGGGCTTGGGGGTCACCCCGGCTCATCTGGCCGCGGGGTGCGGGTACATATAGGGATGCCTAGGGATGCCTCGTCCCCCCGCTTTTGGGGTCCTTTCCGAACGCTCACGATGGCGCCGCGAAACTTGGTGAAGCGGCCGCTCCGATTGCTTCCTCACCTCGGACAGGAGTGGGTGTTGCGCGACCCTCTCGATGTCTGTGGAGATCCGCCTCTCACGCATCGATCGTGTGTACAATCCTGGACAAACGCTCAAGGGCGTGGTCAACGTCCACGGTCGGGGCGCCCCGTTGCCTCACGAGGGCATCAGCCTCGTTGCCGAGGGCCAGGCGAGCTTGCAGCTCTCTGCGAAGAGCGTCGGCCTGTTCGAGGCCTTCTACTCATCGATCAAGCCCGTGCAGCTGCTCATGCACTCGGCGGAGCTGCAGCCGCCCGGCAAGCTGCCCGACGGCGGCGTCGACTTCGACTTCGAGATCGAGCTGAAGCCGGCACTGGGCGAGAAGCTGCTTGAGTCATACCACGGCGTCTTCATCAACATCCAGTACGTGATCACGGTCGAGGTTCGCCGTGGCATGCTCAACAAGAACCTCAAACGCTCGATCGAGTTCATCATCGAGGCGCCCGAACCCAAGCCGCCCAAGATCAACTCCGCACCCTTTTCGATCGTGCCCGAATCGCTCGAGAATGTTCGCAAGAGTGCGCTGCACCACGTGCCGACGTTCAAAATAACGGGGCAGCTCGACACGACGATCTGCAACATCTCGCTGCCGCTCACGGGCGAGGTCGTCGTCGAGGAGTGCACGGCCACCATTAAGTCGATCGAGCTGCAGCTGGTTCGGGTGGAGACGTGCTCCTATAATGATGGCATGGCGCGCGAGGCGACCGAGATCCAAAACATTCAAATCGCCGACGGCCCGATCTGCCATCACTGGCCCATCCCGATCCACATGGTCTTCCCACGCCTCTTCACGTGCCCCACCGTCTCCACCCGCTCGTTCAAAGTCGACTTCGAGGTGAACCTCGTGATCCTCTTCTCAGATGGTCACCTGCTCACCGAGAACTTCCCACTGAAGTTGTGCCGGGCGTCGCCATCCCTTGCGCCGCCCACGCCCACGGCCTCGGCCACGGCCGCCGACCTGAATGCCTTGTCTGCGGCCTCGGATCCTTTAGGCGCTCCCGCCGACCCCTTAGGGGGCGGTCCATCTTTTACTGTGGGGCCTGTAGGAGCGCCGCGGGAAACGCCTCGGGAGGACGACGGCAAGATGGCCCCAAATCCGGCCAATGCCTTGATCCGTAAGGGGCTCAACGAGACAGCCGACGATGCGCTCAAGCTGCTCGAGCAGATGGCGGGGAACGATGTAAGGCGCAAGCCGGCCCCTGCCGCCGCCGAGCCGGAGGAGGAGGAGGATCCGTTGGGCGGGAATTCGGGAGGTGATCCGTTAGGGGGGCTGGCCCCACCGCCGCCGCCACCCAAGAAAGTGGCGGCGCCGGCGCCAGCACCGGCGCCGGCGCCCAAAAAGGCGCCGGCGCTCGATCCGCTGAAGGCGATGATGGAGGCGCAGGAGGCGGACCCGCTGAGCCGAATGGATCTCGGAGTGGACCCTGTCGACGACGACGGCCCTCTCGGCCCGTTGGGATGAGCGATCCGCGTGTGCCTCGACGGACCGGGGAGAGTCACGTCTGAACCACTGAAGCGTCACAAGAGCAAGATGAGACCCGAATTAAGGATGCTGAAGATAGTATGCAAGTGGCCTGTGGGCGGGTGCCCATGTGTTGCAGCACGCGACGTATGGGCATCACGTAATACTAATAGAGGACCCCGGCACAACGCCGACTTAACGAAAAAACGCCAACGCAAACCGAAGCGCGGCTGCCTCGGCACTGCAGCTGTTGCCGTACGCACACTTATAGACTTAGACAGCGCTACGGCTATACGGCTACTGATGACTCCGTCCGTCCGAGCCCTCGCCCGGATTCGCTCGCGGCCAAATGATGCGATGAGACGGGCAGCCCCGGGCTGTGTAACGGGCTGTGTAACGGGCAACCCCGGGCGGCCAGGTGACCAATGACGTGTAACGGGGAGCCTCGCGACCCCCGGGGGGACGACTGGAGGTGGCCCTCTCGGGGGGGACGACTGGGTGGGCCGAGAGGCCCGCTTCAATCAAGCCATTAGATGCATCATGGCATCGCCCACGGCATCGCCCCCATGCGGAGCTCCGTGGCGCCGTACGGTATGAGGATCACCTCTTCGGTGCTCGACGCCTCGGCCGCTCCGAGCTGCACGGGCGACGGCGGCGGCTCGTCGGCAGCCAGGAGGGACTCATTCCATAAATTGAGCCGTGTGGCGAGCGCGCGAATGCGCATGTTCGGGGCACTCGAGTTGAAGGGCACGTTCGTCTGCGAGGTGATGCGCTCAAAGACAAGCGGCGTGATGGGCGCCGTAGGGTCGACGCGCAGCGCGTAGTTCCAGACCGAGGGCGTGGTGAACGAGAGGTCAGTGTTGTGGAACGGTTCCCATGTCTTGACGACCGTTGCTGTCTGCTCGAGCTGCAGGGCGAACAGCAGAGGACCGCGCCGCACGGCGGCCGCGTTCGTGTCGCGGCCCGCCCATGCCTTTGCGTACGAGGCCCATCGCGCGTCGCCATTGGGGCCAAAGTGGCGCTTGAAGTAGACGAGCGAGCTGCCCGGGACGGCGCCTCCTTCTGGTGGCGAGGGCGGAGGTCCAGCGCGCGCCTTGCCCCGAGTACCGTGGCGGTGGAGGTGGCGGTGCTGATGACGATGCTCATCCAGCAGCTCGTGAGTGGCCGCATCCGCGTCGTCCTCGTCCTCGTCCTCGCCCTCCGCCGCCTCTCCCTGCTCCTCCACCATCGCTGTTGGCCCGTCCGACTGCATGGTGAAGCCCACGCACGCGGACGTCGCGTTACACCAGAGCGTCGCCTCGAGCACCGAGTAGTTGCCACTGTGCAAGTCGCCCCCCGCAGGCAGTGCGCCACTCCAGCGGCTATAGCCGTTGGCATCGATGTGGCCGTTGGAGAGGTGGTCCGCCTTCACGCCCCAGCCCGTCTCCACGCGAATCTCGGGCCGCAGATCCAAAGTGAGCTGCGTCGTCCACCCGGCGAGGCACTTTGTGCTGACCAACGTGCCGTTGGCCACGGTCTTGTTGTCGCCTCCATCCACCGAGAAGACGGCGTTCACAGCCCAACTTGGAACGCGAAGCAGCACCGGCAGGGGCGTGGTGCGCCGCGCGGGCACAGTTACGCTCACGCGGACAGTATCCTCGAGAGGATACTCGGTGTCGACGGTCACCACCGTGCCGTCGGCCAGCGTGGCGGCGATCGGCACGGGAAGCGCCACGAGAAGCGCGCCGTCAGAGACACGTGTGAGCAGAGCGGAGGCCGCGTACTTGGGCCACCCCTGCGCAGGAGCATCGAGCACACCGGCCCATCAGCGGCGATCAGAGAGGCATTTCTCAACATAGGCGACTCAGAGAGGCGACTCGTCATAGAGGCAAGTCAGTGTGGCACTGAGTTGAACACACCAGAGGGGACACCAGAGGGGACACCAGAGGGGACACCAGAGGGAACCCACCAGAGGGGACACCAGAGGGAACCCACCAGAGGGGACACCAGAGGGAACCCACCAGAGGGGACACCAGAGGGAACCCACCAGAGGGGACACCAGAGGGAACCCACCAGAGGGGCTGGGAGGGTCTGCACAGTGCGACAAACGTTGTGGCCGTCGGCGTACCTGGTTGAAGTTGGCCGTGCAGCATCCAAAATTGGGCTCGACGCCGAAGAGCGTTGAGTCGGGACCATCCTGCTGCCACACATGCGGATCCGTCACGCACGCCGTGATCTCATTGGCCTGCTGCAGGTACTGATGCTGCCACATATCGGCCGAAATTGTGGCGGGCAGAGCGTTGAAGGCGAGCGTCTCCAAACGGTCGAGCCAGCTGACCGCACTCGGGAGCTCCGCACCTACGCGGAAGGCCACCTCAAGCGAGTACATCTGCTCCACCACGGCGCACAGCTCGATGCCGCGATTGAGCGCGCGCCCACCAAAGACCTCGTCAGCCGAGAACATGCCGTAAGGCTGCCCTTGGTAACGGTCCTGCATCGCGAGCATCTTGTCGATCTCGGCGAGATAGGTCGGGTCGCCCGTCAGCCGGTAGGCGACGGCGCCCCACTTGAGGCCCATCGCGTTGTTCACGCCGTGGTCATACATCGTCCAGTCGGGCACATTCTTCTCCGGGAACTGGTGCGCGAATGTGCTGTCTTGAGCATAGTACCTTTGCCAGTCCCAGCGCTGCCCGAATGCGAGCTGCGAGGCCTCGTAGAGCATGCGTCGCTGTGCTTCGGTCACGCCCATATCGGCCGTCCACTCACATAGGTACACCCAATCCTGCCAACGGTTCTGACTCCAACCGCCATCCTTCAGCGGCGTCGTCTTCATGCGGCGGGACGCCTCGGCGATGTGTGCGAGCACTGAGTCCATGCAGCGCGCGGCGATGGGTGTGCCTCGCTTGGCATCCGCATATTGGAGGAGCGCGGCGACCACGTTCCAAGCACTCCAGTAGTCATCCCCTTTGCCGCCGAGGCCGTCGTCGGGCCCGAGCCATCCCGTAGTTGCGTTCTGATGATCGAGGATGTAGACGATCCACTCGTCCACTTGCTTGGCCACGTGAACATTCAAGCCCGTGGGCTTTGATGCGTTCAGGATGGCCACGAGCGGCACGAGGCCGTTGAGCCAATACGGCCCGCGCTCGTGGCCCGCGCCTGACTTGTCGCTCTTTCCTCCGACCCACACGGAGTCTTGCACGTCAGCCCAGAAGAGGTTGAGGTGCCCCGAGAGTGTGTTGGCCTGCTGCGTGAGCTGGCCGAGCAACCAGCCCGAGGCACGGTAGCTGCCGAGCGGCAGCGGCTTGTATAATGTTGGCGATAGCGTCGGCGGCGGCGCGTACAGCGTGAGCGTCGCGAGCACTAAAACTTCCATCACACGTTAATTAAAGGGTAATCAAGGACACTCAGGGACCATCTGCCCGAGTGCTCGATGAGTCGGACCAACGACTCTAGTCGGCCCTAGAAGCGTACTCTACGTCATGTGCTATGTATTGCTATTGGAGCGTGAGGCGGAAGGGCCCGTTGCGGTCGGGACATCTGTCTAAAAGGCGGGAGCGCTGGCGACGCGCGGAATAGTAGTGAGCACCGTGTCTACTCAGAACATATCCATGTGTGAACCTCGCCAGTTGTTGCGCGATCCATGGAGCGCTCCACCCAACTGTTGCCGGGGCTCCGCCTCATTCTTGACAGAGTCTGTCCGTGACGCAGCAGCAGCACGCGCAAACCTATCGATGTACGTCAGGTCGCTAAAACTGTGCGTGTCTTGCCCAGATGCACATAAAGGTAGGCTCCAAGGCTCCCGAGGTCGGGACTCCTCCGTCTTATGGTGCGCCTCCAGCTCAATTGCAGCGCTAGCGTCTAATAGCGGCGTAGCATCACGCGCGAGCCCGTCGATAGTCTTACGCGCCTTATTCAATCTCTGATTCACGCGTCTTTCCGATTTGTCGGCAGTGAGCGCCCGCTTCTTCCACTGCCGAAATTGGCGCGTATATTTCGAGATCACGTCGAGCGCAAAGACCAGACTGGCGTCTCCCTCGTGCATATTACGCGCAAACTTCTCGGCGGGTGAGAACTTAGCCCCCCGCCGCGGCGGCGGCGGCGGCGGCGGCGGCGGTGGCGCCGCCGTCGCAGGAAAGTGGGATTTCAGCTCCTCCATCATCTTCTCGGGGTCGCCGCCACCAAAGTTGGCGAGATCGCGCGACATGACCACGTCGAAGTTGTGCCTGATGAGCGCGATGAGCACCTCATGAAACGCAACCTGCCCGTCGTGCAGCTTGAACTTGAGCCCCACGCAAATGCGCACGACCTTGTTCCTGCTTGCAAAGCCTTTGTAACCCAGCGGTCGTGGCACCTTCAACAATAGATCCGGCATGTCCATAGCTGATATGTAGCTGTCACCATCTAAATCGAAGGTAGACCACATCTCTCGGAAGTATTCGAGATCCGTAATTTGGACGATCCTGATATCCTGCGAACTGATGCTGGTGAAGGCCTCGAGGATGACGGCGACAATAACGTTGAGCATTACGAAGGAGCCAATAATCTGGAAGGAGATGAAGTACGGCAAGGCGACCCACGAGCCGCAATCACCCGCCTCCATGTTGCAATGGCCGAGCTGCTCTGAGACCATGGCGTCGGCCATGAGACCGGACCAATTGTCGCCGGTCAGGACCTGAAAGAGCAGCAGCCCAGCTTTGCCGAGGGTATCAAAGTTACGATCGTCGTTGATTGAGTCCTGGTGCACGACGTAGGTAAAGAGATCAACTCCGAGGAGGGCGTAGATGAAAATTACGATAGAGAGCACGCCGCACACGTTTAACATAGCTGGGAAGCTGAAGATCAGTGTCAGCAAGAGGCTTCGCAAGTCCTTGAAGTACTTGAGGAGGCGGATCATGCGTAAGATGCGAAGGGCACGCGGCGCACGCAGCAGCGTAGGGTTGACAGGCAGACCGTGCGAGAGCCCCTCCGAGCCCACGATGGCCACGCACACGATCACAAAGTCGAAGCGGTGCCAGCCGTCCGAGAAATAGCCCTCCACGCCGAGGCCCAAAATCTTCATGACGAACTCTAAGTACAAGAAGTAGGCCGAGTAATCGAAACATTTCTTGTAGTAGTAGAAGGCCACGTAATCCTCTTCGATACCCCAATAGTCGAACGCCATCGCGCCGATCATCAAGAAGATGATGACCAACATGGCCATGTCAAAGGTTTCGGAGGTGACCACGAAGTAGAGGCATCGGCGCACCGGGTGGGTAGGGATTTGCACGACCTTGGGGATCTTCTTCGAGCCCATTTCTGACGCACTTCGCATGACGGTGACCCACTGCTGCTGCTCCTTGGTCATGGTCGCTGTGCCCTCGCTGTCAGCCTTGATCTTCGTAAACTCTCCAACGATGACGGCGACGAAAAGATTCATGGCAACCAAGGATCCAACGAACATCCAGGCGACCGAGAAGATGACATGCGGCGACGCGTCGGAGCGCTCCGGGCCCTTGTCATGACCCGACGAGTCCATCATGGAGAACATGTACACCTTCCAGTTGTCACCGGTGCTCATCACGTAGAGGAGTAGCATCGAAGAGCCGAAAGAGTCAAACGAGCCCAGGGGAGTCGTTTGCAGCCATAGCACTGGGGCCGTGCCCTCCCCCGCTTGGTCCCCACCGCCGCTGCCCATGAGAACCCGATGCTCCACGGGCCCGGCTGACCCCGACGCCGAATCTGTCTCCACGTACTGGGAGTGTGCAAGCGAGTTCGACATGGCGATAGTGCACTCAAATTTCGTTTGGAGCCTAGGGTCAGTGCACGAGCTTAGCCCCCCCATGTACAGCTGCATGCCCATAATGGCAAAGCCAACTTGAAAGACAAAGATGACGCCCGTTGTGTTGGCAACGACGGGGACGGCAGTGTATAAGGACGAGAGCACAAGTTTCATACCCGGGCTCCTCGAGACGAGCCTGAGTGGTCGAAGCACCCGCAATACGGGGACGTGGGTCGCAAACATCCGATAGTGATGCAGCGATGGGATCACGTCCGCTGCGAGCGCCACGAACCAGCCAATCAAGATGACAAAGTCGAGCTGGTTCCACCCATCATGTATGTACGCGCCCTTCTTGCCCGCGAAGCCAAAGGCACCCACCTTGAGGAGGAGCTCGCACAGGAAGAGCCATGGCCACAGGTAGAGGTCCATCGAGATTAAGGTATGCGCCAGCGAAGAGTCTTCGTCAAGTCGCGGGCTGTCGAGGGCCAAGCACGCGGACGAGACGATGATGGCGACGAGGATGAAGTTTTGGAAGCTCGAAGCAGCGACGATTCGCGCACAGGTGGCCTGCAGGCAGGAGGCCGACCTGCCTACGATCGGCACCGCACCGTCGTCTTCGTCCTCGTGCGCCGCCTCCTCCGCCGTCTCGGTCGGAATTTTGCGGGCGCCCTTGCTGGCCAGACGGAAGTGGTCGCGGTGGACGTTCCGGTCGTAGAAGGGAGGGATTTCCTTTTCCTCAGTCACCGGGCCCGAGTCTTCCTCGCCGAAGCTGCTGAGCACAACCGCGATGACCAGGTTGATGAGGACGTAGCGACCCACGAGCATTACGGCCAAGTAGTATAAGCAGGCGGAGGCGCTCGTCGCTTCGAAAGCAAAAGTCATCGCCTCCAGCCAGTCACCCATCATGAGGATGAAGACGGTGACCATGGCGGGCTCGAAGAAGTCGAAGTGCATCCGTGGGAGCTCCTCGAAGCCGTTGGCCTTGATGAAGACACCGCCAAAGAGCTGCATGCCCATGAGGGCGAAGATGAGCATGAAGATCAACATCAGGAGGAAAAGGTAGTACACGTGCGACAACCCCTTGCCAAAGCCCATGATGATCTTGTTCAGGTTCTTCCACGTGCGCATGAGTCGCAGCACCCGCAGCACCCGAAACAAGCGGATACTACGCAGCGGCAAGAAGGACAGTGTGAAGCTGCCACCGCTTGCGAAGACGGCAAAACCGTCCACACTGTCAAAGAGAACCAGCTCGACGACACTCGTCAACACGATCGTGCCGTCGAGAGCATTCCAGCCGTCGCCCCAGTATCCCCTGCAGCCTAGGCCGTAGAGCTTCATGCCCATCTCGACGATGTAGATCCTATTGAAGATGATCGCGCCCCGGTCAAGGGCGGCGGCATACTCTATGGACATTCCGTAGTACGGCAGGCTCATGAGCACCATGTTGAGCACCACGACGGTGGAAGACACGGCGTCGAAGGCCTGCGAGCTCACGACAGTGGCTATGCTCTTGCGGCATCCCGGTCGGACTGGAGGAAGGCACCAGTCATTCACGGGCCGCCTGGCCTGAGCTGGCGCAGTGATCGTCGGCAAAAGTGCAGCCTCATTTGCCTCCGTTGATCCATTTTCGGGAGAATGTTCCTCGTCCTTGGCTTCGAGCTCAGCCATCCGCTGCGCCGCGGTAAACTCTTCGAAGATGACAGCGAGGAAGAGGTTGCATATAAACAAGCCGAACACGACGACGCACATGAGAAAGTAGATGGTCACATACGGCGACTGCACGCGCATGAGCAGGTACATTGCACGCGTCCAGTCGTTGAAAGTCATCAGCTGCAGCACCTCGAGCATCGAGTAGAATATGGAGTCG
>JWZX01002681.1:0-19802 GCA_001275005.1 Chrysochromulina tobinii | reverse complement strand
CCTTCACCTTGAAGGAGTGGGGCTCTTGTAACCCGGCTTTACCCAGTCTTAGACCTCGTGTCAAGGTTTGTCGAGGTCTGTCGAGGTCACTGTCGAGCTGTCGAGCTGTCGAGCTTGACACTTGACGCCGCCGTCGCATGGAGTCAGGGGCGAGGGGGGTTCTGTCAAGTAGCTGTCGAGGTCTGTCGAGGTCTGTCGAGTAGCTGTCAAGCTATCCTGTCGAGTAGCCTGTCGAGTAGCTGTCGAGTTCCTGTCGAGTTGTCGAGGCCAGGGCTCAACTCCGAACCTTTACCTTACACAACGGACAACCATGTACCATCCAAAACCACCAACAACACACAACCCGCACGTCAGCGCGACGACCGAAGCCGCGGCCGACTCAACAGCCGCAAGCCCGGAGCCAACCGCTCCCCGCGGCCGACTCAGAAGAGGCCGCCCCCACGCCAGCGAACCCTACCCTGAGGGTAACCCTGAATGCCTGCGAAACCCCTGCCTCCACCCGCTCCCAGTACCCAGAGAGGCAGAGCGCGCCTCCCCGCGCCTGCTCGAAGCGGTCGAAGGCGGTCGCCGCGTCGCGTAAAAGCTCGACCCCCACCACCTATGCAACAAAGACATTGTGGTGTTAGTTTCGGACCCCTATAGCGGCCCAGCTTGCAGCTATACCGGTGCGAGCTACGTCCACCTGCTACGATGGCAGCCACGAGACCAGCCATCCCGGCGGGATGTGTCTCGTCGGCCGATTCGAGTCCACCGGACGCATGGGTGCTTCAGCTGGTGGCAGCATGAGGGCTGTTGCTGGTGGCAGCCTGGGTGCTGGTGAACAAGTTTGCCATTGAACGTGAGGTCACCGATTGCAAGAGTGTGGTCACAGGTTTGCCGGCCTTCCACTTGCCGTCGTGGATGACGGTGCCATCGCCAGACAGCATCGCGCCGCGCCCATCCATCTTGCCAGCCTTGAATTCGCCCTCATACACGTTGCCGTTAGCATACCGCAACGTGCCGCGCCCCTCATGGAGACTAGCCTTCCACTCGCCCTCATACACGTTGCCATTGGCCCACAGGAACGTGCCTCGCCCCTCCGGCTTATCAGCCTTCCACTCGCCGTCGTGCACGTTGCCACTGGCGAACCGGTACGTGCCGCGCCCATCCTTCCTGCCAGCCATGTACTCGCCGACGTAGACGTCGCCATTGGCAGACCGCGTCGTACCGTGCCCATGCTTGATGCCAGCCTTCCACTCGCCCTCATACACGTTGCCGTTGGCCCACCGGAACGTTCCTCGCCCCTCCTGCTTTTCAGCCTTCCACTCACCCTCGTACATGTCGCCATTTCCATACTGATATGTGCCACGCCCCTCCTTGTTACCAGCCCTGAACTCGCCCTCGTACACGTCGCCGTTGGAATACTGCATCTTGCCGCGCCCCTCCGCATCACCAGCCTCGTCGCACTCGCCTTCGTACTGAACGTCCACCCCCTCGCCAGAGATCACCATCGCGTTGCCAATCTTCACGATGAACTCATTGTACAACCCCACGACGAGCGCCTTGTCTAGGCCTCTTGTATCACTGAAGAAGGCGTCCTGGATGCTCGACCGCACGCGCTCGATCCGCGGGCCCATGCCCTCGTTGCCGCCGTACTGCTCACTCGCCGCCTCAGGTGCCTCGCCGTCGATCTCGACCAGCTTGGGCGGCAGCCGCTCGAGCGTCGCCTTCAGCCCCGGGAGGTAGGCGGCACGCGCGGGCCCCTCGGTACTCACGCCGCTCTCAAGGCTCGTCCAACCGCGTGCTGCGTACGGGCGCGCGTTGTGATACGTGAAGATGGCCGTCGCGCCCTCAAACGGCCCCGCCGCCACCGCGCGCTCTGCGTCCGCGTGCGAGGCAAAGCGCGCACGCCACCGGCCCTGCTCGTCGCGGTGCACGTTCTCGAGCGCGCCGTGGGCTTCGAGCGCGCTGCGCACGGCGGCTTCGGTGGCCTTGTCGTCGCCGAGCACCACGACCTCGCCGTCGAGGCTCGCCGGGCGCGCAGGTATGGCGCGGTGACGCATCACTGTTGTGCCGAGCACCGAGGCGTACATGTCGGCCATCACCTTGAGTGCCATGGCAAAGAGCTTGTCCTCACTCTCCCAGCGCGGCCTCTGCGACAGGCTGGCGAAATCCCAAAAGATGGCTTTCACGTGCGAACCTAAGTCGCTCAGCAGGAAGCGGCGCACCGCGCGCATGTACTCGCCCGTCGGGTCGGGGTCGTCGGGCGAGGCCCAGCCGTACGTGAGCGAGCCAATCTCGCGCCCGTTGCCACGCAGCAGCTTAATCGCATCCTCGGGCGTTTCGAACATTTGGACAACCTGAACGCGCTCGCATGCCTCGAGATCTTGACGGCGTGAGATCTTGGTGCCGATCGTGCCGTCCCGGATGCGGTCGGCGTTGATCAGCTTGACGGCGCTCGAGCGGAGGGCCTCCTCGATGAGGTCGTCAAGCTCCATGAGCCTCGGGATAGCCTTGTGTTCGCTCGTTCGGACACGCGTCCCCTGCGTGTCGCTGCCCGGCTGACGCACCGTCTCGGTGGGCTTCTGAGCCTCGAGTCGCCAGTGCAGAGCGAGCGGCTGCAGTGCAGCCGTTCGCACTGCACTGGTAATCGCCTGATTCTGCTTGGCTAACGTCGCCTGGACGGCCGCCTGGACGGCTGCGTCCTTGGACGCGGCCAAATCGGCGGCCCTCTGGGTCTCGAGCCGAAGCTCCTCCTCCAGGCGCCGAACCGCGTTCGCCTTCTCGATCTCAAACTCTTTGCGGGCATCGGCCACAGCCACTCGCCCCGCGTTGGCAATCGCTTTCTTCCGCAGCCCATTTGCCTTGGTCCACGTCGCATCGACGGCCGCCTGGACGGCTGCGTCCTTGGAAGCGGCCACCTCGGTGGCTTTCTGGATCTCGAGTCGAAGCTCCTCCTCCAGGCGCCGAATCGCCGCCGCATTGGACGTGGCCACCTCGTTGGCCTTCTGGGCCTCGAGCCGAAGCTCCTCCTCCAGGCGCCGAACCGCGTTCGCCTTCTCGATCTCAAACTCTTTGCGGGCATCGGCGACAGCCTCTTCCACTGCATTGGCAATCGCTTCATTCTGCAGCACGGCCGCCTTGGCCCACGTCGCCTTGACGGCCACTTGAACGCTTTCGTCCTTGGACGTGGCGCACCCCATCGCCCATGCAGCGACTCCGCAGAATTTGCAGCGGCGACAAGCAGGAGGGGGGACGACAGCACGAGGGGCGTGTTACTGAGTCTTGGCCTGACGCGAAATATTTTCGCGGTACAACTTCAAGTTTTGTTCCCGGGCCGTAGCATCGTTTGCTGTTACTAGTACTAAAATTCGTGATTTAGCAGTTACTAGTGGAAAAATTGCCGCGCCGGTGGCGCGCGCCGGGTGCTCGGCACCACGCGTGCGATGCATGCATTTCCCTTTCAGATACCCACTTTTGGGTTGTGTCTTTTTGTGATTCTTTTTAGGTTCGGTGTTTCGAGTGTCCAATGGTGACCTCTACCCTCGTTATCCCATTCCTTGCGACCGTTATCGCTTAGTGTGCTCGTGCAGCGGGAGGTTGGGAGGTCGAGCGCGTGCAGATGCCCGGGGACGGGTGGCGCGACGCTCACGACTACATCGCCTCCACCGTTTTCGACCTCGTCTCTCTCGCTGGGATCACAGGCACCATGGAGCCGCGTGGCATCTTCAGCATGGCGGTTCCGGCCGAGGTCCTGGCCGCTGCACTGGCCGAGGACGGCAGCCGTCGCTCGCGGCCCGGTGCTGTTCCGGACTACTGCTTCACGGTCGACGGTCGTCGCATGCTGTATGACGTAAAACGGATCTCCTTCTGTCCGAGTCGCTACTGGCCTACGGTCGCGGTGGCCTCTAGCCGTGGAGGGCCGCTTGAGTACAGGGCATCTTCCGTTCGTGCGGAGTATGAGGCAGCGGCTGCCGCACTCGACGCCCGCACAGCAGCCTGGTACGTTCGGACGGGGACCGCCGCCCCAGTCGGGGCACCGACGGCAGTCGATATCCTCGCTTCGTTCCCTCCAGTTCGCGGCCTGGTCTTCGGCAGCACCGCTTGCGGGGGGTCCAGGGAGGTTGGCATCCTCCTTGCTCAGGCTGCGTCGTCGTCAGCCCAGCGTCAGTGGCGCTCGCTCGGCGCCCGCTCCATGCTCGACGCGCGATCCTTCATGATCTCGACGCTGCGCTCCCAGGTCGGCTTCGCCGCGGCCGTTGCGCATGCCCGCCTCCGCCTCTCACGTCTCGAGCTTATCGGGGGCTCCGGCCGCACTGCCGGCCGCTACGCGTCTGCCGCACGCGCCTTCATTTCGCCGACCGCTTTCGACCGGCAGGTGCGCGGGGAGGCGCTCTGGGACAGCGGGTGGAGGCAGGGTCGGGTTCGCTGGGGGCGGCCTCTTCTGAGTCGGCCGCGGGGAGCGGTCGGCTCCGGGCCTGCGGCTGTTGAGTCGACCGCGGCTTCGGTCGTCGCGCTGACGTGCTGGGTGTGTGTTGTTGGAACTGGGTTTGGATGGTTGTGAGGTTCGTCTGTGTGGTCTGTGTGCCTTTGTGCGTCCGCGTGTCCCGTGTGTCCCGTGTGTGCTCCCCCCTGTGTCTTTGAACTGTGCGTCTTGCCGAGATGGCGAATTAACGTGAACGTGAACGTGTCTTTGAACCGGTACGGTAAGGAGTTTCATGATTTCATGAAGCCGCGTCGCGAGCATTTTTTCGCACTTCCATTCCTCTCCCATTCTGCGATGGCCATCGCTGCGCCGGAATCCGGTATAACCCATTCCTGCGAAGACCTTGATGATCCTCATTTTCCTCCGGTTCAACCCATTCCTGCGAATGAATGGGTTGAACCGAAGGAAAAGGATGAGCACCACGACGTGCAGGAGCAGGTCGAGAGACACCAGAGAGAGGTCATAATGGTACCGAGAGAGGTGGAACTGCCGATGAACTTCTTCTCCCTCTCGCTTGTCCGCGCGGCCTCAACGAGTAATCCACTGGTGAAGATTACCTGGCCGCTGGCGAGCACTGCCCTCATCTTTACGCAGATCATCTGCCTCTGGTCGGTCATCGTGTCGTCGTCTTGGAAGCCGTGCCTCGAGATGAGCGACTGCATGATGGGCCAAGCGTGCATGAGATCACCAGAGATGATGACCAACACTTGCGAAGACTGCTCCTTCCCATACGGCGAGGATGCCTTTGTAATGCCGCCAAGCGGCCTGAACGACCCCGAGATCGGGAATATCACTCTCAAAGCCTATTGCATGAACCAGCTGGACGCCGCGCACGGCATGGGCCTTGTGGTATCGAAAGAGGAGTATGACGAGACGTTCTGCCTGTTTGTGGTGTCCAACTATGCCAAAATCACACTCTTGAGCAAGATCGTCATGTGGATCACCTTCACCCTCGTTTCCGCCGCATGCGTGGTCGAGCGTCAGCAGCAGACCTTTTGCAAGGAGCTTAGAGCCATCCTGTTTCCGATCTCCGGGGAACAAAGCGACCTGCTCACGGGGACTTTCTATACTGAGCCCATGTACAAGAGGCCTGCCAGGATGCTCAACATCCTGTGCGCCGTCATCTATTGCTTAAACGAGGCGCTCTCGGACACGATTGTTCTCACCCTCATCCCCACTGCGATGGTGATTCTCCTGCTGAACACGTCACTGAATGCTGTCGACATCCTACTCAATGGCGTGGCAATTGCCTTTGTCATCGAGATCGACGACCTGATGGTCGACAATATGCTGACCTACCGTGGGAAAGCAGAGTTGAACAGCATTGTAGAGGACATGGTTGAAAACAAGCCGATTAGGTACGTCTGATTTCCGCTGAGTATTCTCTTAAGTACCCTCTGATTGCCACGGATGGCCTCTGATGGCCAACGCTCGGACGGTGAACGCTCGGCATCAGGTACAAACTTCAGAGAACGCGTGCGCTCGCCCGGGGTCTGCTGGTACTCATTTCTCTTGGAGTGACGATGGACAAGGCGCAGACCGTGAACTGTGAGCAGGTCCTGTATGCTTCGATCGAAACTTGCCGCATGATCGCATTCTACATTGCAGCCGCCGTCGACACCGTGATCGTCGAAGTGGCTGCACTCTACGACCATCAGTGCTCCTCATCCGTTACGCCGTCCTCGAGCGGGAAGGGCCTCAGAGATCTGGTTCGGCAGGGGCTCCTACACCTGCTGCGCGCGGGGCAGTACATCCTCTACTACTGGATTGGAGCATGGCTTTTCCAGACGTCCGAGCACTTGACTGTGGAGCTCTTCTACGGGAGGTTCTGTTGGAAGTCCTTCTCTTGGGCGGGGCAGTATGTCTTCGGCGGGGGCGTGGTTTCGGGCGTATGGTGCGACGAGCACGGAGATTACGAATCTTATGGGGAATACTCGTACGGAGACGAGTCGAATTACACCCATGGTAACTACTCGTACGGAGACGAGTCGAATTTCACTCACTGAGTCGCGAGACAGTGATGAGCAGCGACGTGGACGGGTGGGTGGCGTGGGCGGCTTATGGACAGCTAGCTAGCAAGGCCTTCGCCATTTCACCGCAGCTCGCTCCACATCTCGCATCCGCTACGTATCCGTACCGAGACTCCTGACCGGACTTGAGGTTGAGCGCACCGCGCGGACAAGCGGAACCGCGACATGGCAGGTTACACTTTACAGCGCCCGCCGCGGGCGCCGGGGCGCTCCGCGCTCGCCCGCACGCCCGGACCCGACCGGGGGCGCGGGCCGGCACGCGATGAATCGAATGGGTGTTGCGATGCGTACCGACCTACGAGTCAGCTTAATTAAATGACCGAGCATGCGCGAGACACTCACACAGGCCGGCTCGCGCTAGGGCTAGCGAGTCGCGCACTCAACACACGCGCCACTGGGGCGTGCCGCATGTACCACGCACTGTATGAACACACTGCATGCTCATGTTGCAACCCACGTGACTGGGCACCACACACCACATGCCCGTTCCCGATTTGTATCACTCGAGCTCCTCGGCCTCGTCGAGGTCGCCTCCTTCCTCCTCCTCCTCCTCCTCCTCATCTTCGCTCGAGTCCGGATCGGGCGGGGGCGGTGCGATCACGGGCACGGCAGCAGGCCTCGGGGCACTGCCTAGCTTTGGACGTGCCGAGTCCGTCGGCGTCTGCGCCGCCACGGGCGCAGACGGCGCCGGGGCAGATGCCGCCTTGGGCGCAGGCGGCGGCGGCTCGGCCTTGGGCGGGGCGGCCGCGGCGGCCTTGGGCAGCACGCCCTTGGGCTGCTTGGGCGGCGGCTTGGGCGGCACGGGCGGTCCGCCGGTGGCCTCCTGGACGATCTCCTCCTCATCGGCCTCGCCGAGCGAGTTGCGGATGAAGCCACGCACCTTCTGCCCCGCCCCCAAGGGCGTCACCTGCGCGTACTTGGCCATGCCGCACCTCGCGACGGTCTCGTACACCTCCTCCGGGTCCATCCCCTTCATCGGCTCCGCACAGCTCGCGCAGAAGGCCGCCTTCGCATGTGGCACGGAGAAGCGACAGCGGTGCTGCCCCCCCTTGGCGTCGGCGACGTTGACGTCATTGTAGAGCAGCGCGCGCTCGAGCTCGTCTGTGAACCTGCTGATCTCGAGCTTGTCCTTGCCGCCGGAGGCGAGCTCCCACCAATCTCGCAGCCGTTGGCGTTCCTGCGCAAGCACCGACGCCACGTCGGGCTGCACGAGGACGGTCGTCTTGAACTCGGCCGCGTTGTCACGGCGCGCGAGCGGCAAAATCTTCTGCTTCATCAGCGCAGTGAGGCAGCCCGGGAGCGGTACGACCTCGACGGCCTCCGCCCCCAGGTCCTTGTGCCCCTCGGTGCGCTTCACGTTGATCATGCCGGAGCGAGGGTTGGCGCGGTAGAAGGCGATGCGCACGAGCATCGTGAGGAACTCATGCAGCTCGAGCACGCGGTCGCCTGAGCCCTGGTTCGCCTCCGAGTACTGTAGCGACATCGTGTCAAACCCATACTCGGCCGTCGGCAGATCGCACTCCAGGATGAAGTCATGGAACTCCTCCATGTCCATGTCGTTTGCGTTGCCGTCGAGCGAGCCGGCCGCATACGCGCGGAAGATGGACTTGAGGTTGCCGTAGTCGTTGAGCAGCGCAAAGTGCACCTCGCGCTCCCACAGCGGGAAGCCGTGCAGCTTGGACAGCTGCATCTGGCTCCATAAGCCAAGGAACTCATGGTGCTCGTCCTTGGACATCGACGGCCCGGGGCTCGATCCGCTCGCAGCGTCGAAGCGCTCGGCGAAGACGTACGTGTGGCGCGTCACCACCGCATCCTCGTCCGCGTCACCCAGGATATTCTCGATCATGCCGCGCACCGCCCCAACCTTAGAGATCGCCTTGACGTTGCGGTACTTGTCGACGCCGCAGCGTGCGATCGCCTCCAGGATCTCGTCAAAGTCGCACAAGATCGACTCGGCAGAGCCGTCGGCCGCCGTCTGCGAGTTGGCGAAGGCCGCCTTGGCCTGCGGCGCCGAGAGCCGGCATACGTGCACCGTGCCCACCGAGGGGTCGCCTACGACGTCTGATCCTTGCTCGACGCGCGTCGAGCCGAGCACGTTGAGCTGCTGCAGCAGGGTGACCCACTGAGCCAGCCCGAGTTTGTTGGAGGAGACGGCCGCATCGAAAGGAATCGAACTCCACCACTTCTGGAGCCGGCCTCGCATCTCACTGAGCACGCCCTGCACCTCAGGCATGGCCATCACGTTCTTCTTGAACGCGGCCGCGTCACCCTCGCGGTGCGCGTCGGGCAACACCTTCGTCTCAAGCACCGTCTTGAGCGACAGTGCCACCGGCACTAAGTCGTGCACCTCGCCGTCGCCCGCGAGCAGCTCGCCAAACGTCGGGTTGAGCGAGGCAAAGGACGTGCGGCACAGGACGCCTAGCCACTCGTAAAACTGCAGCTGCGCGTCGGGCGGCGGGCCTGCGAGGCCCTTTCCGCTCTGGTTGGCCTTATTGAACGCGGCGCCCATCTGCTCGAAGGTGTAGCCTTTCGTCTCGAGCCGCACATCGAGCACGAAGTCCTTGAACTCCTCGAGGTCCATCTCGGCGTTGGCGGCCGCGTCGATGACGCCGATGGTCTTGCAGTACGCACCGAAGATGTCCTTGAGCTCGACGTAGTGCTCGAGGAGCGTGTCGTGCACTTCCTTTTCGAATGTGGGGAAGCCGTAGAGCCCATCGAGCTGGATCTTGCCAAAGTCCTCCATGAAGCGCTGGTGCACGTCCGTCGACATGCCGGGCAGCGCCTTGGACTCGTGCTTCCAATCGAAGCGCTCGGCCCGAATGTACGTGTCCTCGCGCAGCACGGTCAGCTCGTCGCGCTCGCCGATCATGTTCTGGATCATCGCACGCGTGGCCATCGCGGGGGTCATGGCCTTGACCGCCGAGTACTTCGCCGTCCCGACGCGCGCTACGCACTCCTTGAACTCATCAAAGTCGAGCACTGCGCTCGCCTCCACCGCCGAGCCCTGTGCGACGCCCATCTCGCCCATCTTCTGCGAGTCCATGAAGGCGGCCTTGCACGTGGGGATCGAGAGCCGACACTTGATGTTCGGCCTTGCACGACGGATCTCCCGTGATCTCGCTCAGCTGCTCCACCTCCCACACGCCGATCAGGTCCTGCGCGTTCAGCACGCGCAGCCAGTCCTCAAACGTGAGCTTGTCCGTGATCACATTCGACTTGGTGTCGTCCGAGGTCACTTCCTTATACCACTTGAGGAGCGGCGCCGCATACTCCTCGTTCAGCACCTTGAGCAGCGCCGGGTCCTGCATGTGCTTCGTGCGGAACTGCCCCGACGTCTCGCGCTTCGCCTTTGGCAAGATGATCTCATTGAGCACCTTGGATAAGCACGCGGGCACCGCGAGCACCTCGTCGTTGTTGCCAAACGTCCCAAATTTGGGGTTGCACCGCCAAAAAGAGATGCGCACGAGCATGCCGATGAACTCATACAGCACGAGCTCCGCATCCTTCTTGGCCTCGGTACCGTCATTCTTGCCCTTGATCTTGTCCGGCACCGCCGCCTTGGCCTTCTTTTGCTCCTCAAGGTCATCCTTGGATGCATTGTTCTTACGACCCTGCATGTGCTGCTCGCGCACCTGCGCCGTGTTGGTCGCGTTCGCCTTGATGAACTGGTTGCACATCACGTCGAAGGTGTACTGCTTGGTCTCGAGGCCGACGTCGACGACGAAGTCGTGGAACTCGCCCATGTCCATCTCCATCGCGTCCTCGGCGCTGTCCTCCGAGATGGAGCGCGTGTACGCAAGGAAGATGAGCTGCAGCTCCTTGAAGAGGGGTTGCAGCATGTTGAACACGTCGTCTTCCCACAGCGGCCAGTGGTGCATGTCCATGATCTCGATGCGCTTCCAGCAATCCATCCACTTCTCAAAGTCGCCCGGGCCGTCCGAGGGCAGCGGCTTGGCGATCCGTTGCGCGTCGAAGCGCTCGGCATGGATGTAAGTGGCCGCAATGACCACCTCCTCCTCCTCGGCCTCTCCGAGCATGTTCTGCATCAGCGCCTTGACCGCCTGCGCCGGACTCATCTCTTTGACTCCCTTGTACTTGTCCACGCCGCAGCGCGCCACGCACTCAAGGAACTCGTCGAAGTCGAGCACCGTCATCTCGTCGGTGGAGGACGATTGCGCAGCCTCCATCTGTTCACGCCCCTGCGAGTCCATGAACGCCGCCTTGATCTGCGGCACCGAGAGGCGCCAGTTGTACTCGGTGCGGCAGTTGGGGTCGCCCGTGATATCCGACTCGCGATGGCACGTCCAGATCCCCACAAGCGGATTGCGATCCGGGGTCTCCTTTGCGGCGTTGCCACTCGAGCCGTCCTTGCACACGCGCAGCCACTGCTTGAAGCCGAGCTTATCGGTGATGTCCGTTTCCTCGGAGTCATCTGACGTTGTCGCATCGTACCACACCCTCATCTTGTCGCGATACTCGGCGATGACCGTCTGCACCGAGAGCTCGGCGTAGAGGGTCTCGCGGAACGCGAGCGCGTTGTCGCGGCGCGCGCGCGGCAAGATCTCGTCGATGATCATCCGCTCAAGGCAGCCGGGCAGCTCGACGAGCTTCGACTTGTCGCCAAAGTTGCCAAAGGTCGGGTTGGCGCGCTGGAACGAGATGCGCACGAGCAGCGACAGGAACTCGTACAGCACGAGTTCCTGATCCATCTTGGCCTCGGTGCCGTCATTCTTGCCTGCCACCTTGGCGGCCGCCTTCTCGCCGCCCTTTTCGCCAATCTTCTTCTCGTGCTCCTTGCCTTCCGCGTTGCGTCGCTCGTCGGCATGCTGCTGGCGAACCTGCGCCGAGTTGACCGCGTTCGCCTTGACGAACATGTTGGTCATGAGCGCAAAGCCCACCTGCTTCGTCTCGAGGCCGCAATCTTCGACGAAGTCTTTGAACTCGCCCATCGACATCTCGAGCGCGTCCTCGGCGGAATCTTCCGAGATCGAGCGCGTGTACCCGAGGAAGCAGCTCGAGAGCTCCTTGAAGTGCTTCTGGAGCAGGTCGTGCACGCCCTTCTCCCAGAGCGGGAAGTGGTGGATGTCCATCAGCTCGAGCCGCTGCCACACGGCGAGCCACTTTTTGAAGTCGCTGAGCTTCTCGCCGGGCAGAGGCTTCGAGTAGCGCTTCCAGTCGAACCGGTCGGCGCGAATGAGCGTCGCGGACACCAAGACCTCCTCTTCATTCTTCTCGCGCAGCAGGTTGGCGATGAAGCCCTTGATGGCGGCCGCCTCGTCCATCGCCTTGACCGATTTATACTTTTCGATGCCCACGCGCGCGAGCGCCTCCTTGAACTCATCGAAGTCGAGCGTGGTCATCGCGTCCGAGTCGGTTGCGACGCCCGCCGACATCTGGTCGAGTGACTGCGAGTTCATGAAGGCCATCTTCGCCTGCGGCAATGAGAGGCCACACTTGTGCCGGATCTTGCAGCGGTCGTCGCCCGTGATCTCAGACTCCTGACGAACTTCCCAGTTGCCCACGAGGTTCTGGCCTGGGTCGTCGCGGTTCTTGAGCAGGTCCTGCCACTGCTGGAACTGAATCTTGCGCGTGCCCTCGCGCAGGAACATCGACTGCGTCTGCTTGTCCCACCAAACCTTGAGCTTGGCGTCGTAAAAGGCGAGCGCGCCCAGCAGCTTCTTATCGGACTGCAGTCGTTCGCGGAAGAGGGCCGAGTCGTCGCGCTTGGCGGTGGGCAGCACGACCTCATCGAGCATCTGCACGAGGCAGTCGGGCAGCGGCACGAGCTTGTTCGCGAGCTTGTGGATGCCGTGGTACGGGTTGGCGCGCCAGAACGAGATGCGCACGAGCAGCGCGATGAACTCGTACAGCACGAGCTCCTGATCCATCTCCTGGTCCTTGAGCTTCTTGGCCGACTTTTCGCGCTTGGGGCCCGGCTTCGAGGCCTTGTCACTCGGCCCTTCCTGTTTAGACTCGGCACTCTTTCGCTCGTTGATGCGCTGGTCGCGCACCTCGTTCGTATTGAGCGCGTTTGCCTTGATGAACTGGTTGCACATCGTGGCGAAGTTGTAGTCCTTCGTCTCGAGCTGCGTGTCCTTGACCAAGTCCTTGAACTCGGTCATGGTCATCTCGACGGCGTCCTCGGCCGTGGTCGAGCCGCCAATCGACTTGGAGTAGTGCGAGAAGATCGAGGTGAGGTCGGCGAAGCGCAGCTGCAGGCAGTCGTGCACCTCCTTCTCCCACAGCGGGAAGTAGTGCAGGTCGGCAATCTCGATGAGCTGCCACACGTCGAGCCACTTCCGGTGCGCCGCGAGCGTCTGGCCCTTGAGCGGCTTGGCCTGGTGCCAATCGAAGCGATCGGCCTTGATGTACGTGTAGTCGCGGATGGCGGCCTCGTCGCCCTTCTCGCCGAGAAGGTTCTGCAAGAAAGCCTTGACGGCCATGGCGAGGGTCATCGGCTTGACCTCGTCGTACTTGTCGCGCGCGCATCGGCAGCAGCACTCGGCGAACTCGTCAAAGTCGAGCGTCGCCATCGCGTCGTCGTTGGTCGCATCGCCCGCGGTCATCTGGTCGATGCCCTGCGAGTTGAGGAAGGCGTACTTGGTCTGGATCAACGTCAGCCGGCAGCTGTACACTTCCTTCGTACGCTCATCGCCGGTGATCTCGCTCTCGCGGTTGACCTTGATGTCGCCCACGAGCGCCCAGTCGGGGAGCGAGGGCTCGCCCGGCTTGGGCTTCCACTCAACCATCACGAGACCCGCGGCGGTCTTTGACTTCTTGAACGTCTTGTACCCCTTGACGATGTCTTCCCACGCCTCCATCGTGAGCTTGCCGTCGGACACGCCCTTGAGCGAGGTCAGGCGCGTCACCTCGTTGTACCAGTACTTGAGCTTATCGCGGTACTCGGCGAGCACGGTCTGCACCTCGTGGTTGTTCGCGATCTCCTCGCGGAACAGCGACGACATGTCCTGCTTCGCATTCGGCAGGAGCACGTCAACGAGCATACGCTCAAGGCAGCCTGGAAGGGGCACGAGCTGACGCTTGTTATCGTACTGTCCAAACTTTGGGTTGGCGCGCTGGAAGGCGATGCGCACAAGGCACGAGAGGAACTCGAAGAGCACAAGCCGGTTGTCGGGCCTCTTGCCCGCCTTGGACGAGCCCCACTCGGGGTACTCGGCCGCAAACCGGTCGGGCAACACATCGGGGAAGGCCCCCTTTTTGGGTGCCCGCCCCTTGAGGATCTCCGCGTAGTTGTCCGCGTTCGCCTTGTCCTCCTTGGCCTTCTGCACGACGGAGTTCGAGCGCTCCTTCATGCGCTGCTCGAAGGCCTCTGCCGTGTTCGTCGCGTTCGCCTTCGCGAACATGATCGTCATCGTGGTGAAGTTGATCATCTTGGTCTCAAGTTTGGCGTCCTTGACGAAATCGTGGAACTCCTCGAGCTCCATCTCAAGCGCGTCGGCGGCCGAGTCGATGCCCGAGACGCCTTTGGTGTAGTGCGAGAAGACGCGCTGCAGCGGCGCAAAGTGGCGCTGCAGGCAGTCGTGCACGCCCTTCTCCCAGAGCGGGAAGTGGTGGACGTCCATCAGCGCCATGCGCTTCCAGCACTCCTTGAACAGCTTGAATTCGGCGGGGGTCTGCCCATCGAGCTTGCGCGCGAACTTGGCGGCATCGAATCGGTCGGCCTTGATCACCGTGAGCTCGTACATGACCACCTGCTCCGACTTGATCGAGAGCAGGTTCTGAATGAAGGCGCGCACCGCGTCCGACATCTGCATCATGTACCGGTTGTGCGAGGGCAGCCACTGCTTCATGCAGAGCGAGTACTTGTCGACCCCGCAGCGCGCGATGCACTCGAGCATCTCGCTGAAGTCGAGCGTCGCAAAGTCCGAGTTCTCGCCCTCGGCGGCCTCATCGGCACCCATCTGATCGACCGTCTGCGAGCGCAGAAAGTTCCAGCGGCACTTTGGGATCGAGAGCTCGCACTTGAACTCGAGCACATTCTTCTTGGCAGTGCGCTCGTCGCCCGTGATCTGGGACTCCTGCGTGAGCGTCCACTCGCCGACCATCTTGGGGCACGGCGGCTTGGGGCCCGTGATCTCGCGCGTCTCGGGATCGGGGCCGTCCATGAGCGCCACCCACATCTTGTACGTCATCTGCGGGTTCGGGTTGTCTGGACGGCGCGCGCGGTGCAGAATCGGGCGCACCCAGTTCTGGAGCTGCTCGCGGTACTCGGCGAGCACGGCCTGCGTGGGCCCATCGCACGCGAGCAGCTTCTTGAACTCGTACGAGGTGTCGCGCTTCGCCTTGGGCAGGATGCACTCGTCGAGCAGCAGCTGCACCGACTCGGGCACGGGCGTGAGCTCGCGCTTGTTGTACTTGGAGCCCCACTGCGGGTTGGCGCGCGCGAAGCCGATGCGCACGATGACGTTGACGAACTCGTAGAGCGAGAGCTCCTGATCGGTGCCCTGCCCGCCCTTTTTATCCGCCTCCATTGGCAGCTTCCGACCGCCAGCGTCCTTGCCCGTCGCCTTCGCCTCCTTCTTGGCCGCGACAGAGCCCTTGCCGCCGCCCTTGCCCTTGCCCTCCTTGCCAGGCAATTGCTTGCGGTCGGCCGAGGACGAGTTCTTCATCATGGCCTGCGTGTTCGCCACGTAAAACTCCTTGGTCAGGTTCTCCGTCTTGTACTCTTTGTTGCAGATCTCGGTGTCCTTCGCAAGGGCGAGGAACTCCATCACGCCGATGCGTGTGGCCGATGCGATCGAGCCCGAGCCCGCGACCGAGTTGCTACAATAGTACGTGAAGATCTTGTGCAGATCGAAGAAGGCGGCCTGGAGCACGTCGTGCAGCTGCGTCTCCCACAGCGGGTAGCCCACCAGATCCTTGAACACCATCATTTTCCAGCACATGCGCCACGACTTCTTGATCGCCGCCTGCTGCGCTGCCTCGATCTCCTCGGCCGACGCGTTCGAGGTCGAGTTCACAGGAGAGGCGGAGAGCGCCTCCGAGACTGCGGCTCCGAACTCCGTCTCGCCCACGAGCGCCTGCACGGTCGCGCGCATGCGCCACGCGAGCGGCAGCCCTTCGATCGCGTCGAGCTTCTTGTCGCCGCACTGGCCGACAGCGATGAGCAGGGTCTGCAGGCCCATGGGCAGCTTGCCGAGCGCCACGTCGTTCGGCTCGTGCGCGTCGAGCAGCGCGTGGCGCGCAGCGAGGGCAGGGAGCGTCACTTCCTTCGAGCCGAAGCCGCCCTCCTTCGAGTCCCGAATCATCGAGCTGCCGATGATGCCGGCCTTCTCGAGCGACGCGACGAAGGCGAGGTACGCGTCCGCGTCGCCGCCCACTCCCGAGGCCGCCTTTATGAGGCTGCTGCGCCAATGCTCGAGTTGTGCACCATACTGCTGGAGCACCTGCTGCGCCATCCGGTCGGCCGCGAGCGTGTTGGCGAATGTCACCGAGCGCTTCGGCAGCTTCGGCGCGATCTCCGCCAAAAAGGTTTTGATGAGCGCTGCGACGTTGACGCTGTCACCGGCCTCCTTGGATTTGTCCTTGCCGGCTTGAGCCACGGCGAAGGGGCCGTAGCGCGCGTTGAGCCGGTAGAAGCCTACCTGCACCACGAAGGAGAGG
Source organism: Chrysochromulina tobinii (assembly GCA_001275005.1). Taxonomy (NCBI): domain Eukaryota; phylum Haptophyta; order Prymnesiales; family Chrysochromulinaceae; genus Chrysochromulina; species Chrysochromulina tobinii. The sequence continues at coordinate 3,683 of JWZX01002681.1, read as the reverse complement.
AAACCGCGAAAGTCCAGCGACGTCGAATTGCCCACCTCCTTGGTCGTCGCAGGCATGTCGCCGCCTTTGGCGCACTTGCCGAAGATGCGCACGATGCTGTCGATCGGGAAGACGGTGCTCTCGAGCCCGAGCGTCTGTGCAAGCTTCTTGACGCCGGCCACCGGAAGCCGGGTGGCCTGCTCGAATGATACGCACTCGGTCGACGTCTTGCAGTAGTAGACGTATGCCGCCGTCAATGCACTCATGTGGCCCTTGAGCTCAGCGACCACAGGCCGCTCGAATGACTCGCGGTTAGGCAGCCCATCGAGGTCGAGAGCGGCGAGCACGTCATCGATGCTCGCCTTTTCTTTACCCAGCTTTGCTTCGGATGTCGCGCCGGTGGGCACCGCCACCGGCTCAGGAGCGTGAGCAGGCTCAACGAGTGGCGCCGGTACAGCGGCAGCTACCGCAGCAGCTACCGGCTCTGGAGCCGCGGCGGCAGCACTCGACGACTGTGCACCTGCGTCGTCCTTGCCAGTTGGACCCTTCTTCGGGTCTGGCTTGGCCGCTGGAGCAGCCGGAGCTGCTGGCTTGGCCGGACTGGCCTTGGCAGGCGGCATTGCGGGTCGCCCTCCGGTCCTAGCGGGATGATTTTGGGTCGCTCGACTCGAAGCGGTTTCTCCGTTTTTCCCCACAGCCATTTGGGGATCTTCACACCCATCAGTTCGCCTCTTCGCCACCTCGGCAAGATTATTCCAGGAGATTTCTCTTCCCTCTGAGCAACACACCATGTTGAAGCTAAAGCTAAAGGACGGATCGACGCATGCACTCAAGCCGCACACAATCAAGGACAAAAACGCCGCCGTCTGGGCAGAGTGGGTCCCTGCCGTGCGAACGGAAGCTGGAAGCTCCGAGGTGTCCGCGCCTCGTACCTACCTCGTACCGTACCGTGCATCACGCGGCTCTCTACTGACGAGGCTCGAGGGCAGAGCACTTCCGCTCAGTACGGCGCGCTCAGCCCTTCCGGCCGCCGCTGTGCATACTCACGGGTCTAGAGTGCGCGACGGGCGTACCCATCGCCGGTCCGCCCGCTGCTTGACTTATGGGGCGAGCTTGAGCCACCGGAGTGCCAGCGCGGCTGACCGGCGCGCCCGGGCCTCCACCCACACCTCCCATCGGGCGCGCCCCCCCCGCCATTGCACCCCCGGCCGGATAGATGACGCGACCGGCAGCGCCCACGACGGGAGTTCCGTAGTGGCTCGTGTAGTACGTCGAGCGGTAGTACGGCATCAGGGGCGGGCCGAAGAGCCCTGGGCGCGAGTAGAAGTACGCGCTGGTGTACATGTGCACCATGGACGACGCCAGCAGCAGCATGAGCACGTCATGATTTGGATGGTAGGGCGTACACGGAGGGTAGGGGCATGGGGGGTAGTTGGTTGCTCGCCAGTCATAGTACGTCGCCGCTGGGATGACGTACACCTGGTTCGATGTAGTGTCCTCATAACGGACTACTTCCGCGCCGTTCTCGTCGGTGCCGCGCTCGAAGCCATCCTCCTTGCCTGGGAAGCTCGACTCGTCAATCGAAGGATCGACGACCTCCGGGGGCGGGGGGGGCGTCGCATATTTGGTCGCCGAGTTGTCCAGCAGGTGCTGCTGGTAGTAATTGGGCTGTGAGACGGCGCCGCCTCCGTAGCCACCATATCCGCCGCCGTAGCCGCCGCCGTAGTAGCCGCCGCCGCCGTAGTAGCCGCCGCCGTAGCCATGGCTGTAGTACGAGCTGTGATGGTGCGGTTGGTTCGAAGCCCACACCAATATGGCGAAGAATAGGGAAAGCAGGAGGAAAAAAGCGAAGAAGCCGCACAGGTGGCGCGCGGGCGGGCTGCTGCACCACTCAGAGAGCCACGCGCAGGGCGGCGGCTCGTACTGCCGCAGATCCTCGCCGCTGTCGATGACGAGCAACTCGCCCGGGCGCATGCCACGGGGAATTGTCACGGCTACGGGGCCCTGCCATGTGGCCGCGATGACCTCCGAACCCGGCCGTGCGCCGCGCGGCACGAACATTGCCGTGAGCATCATGTTCGGGCCGGCTCCGACGGGCACGACCATGCTGTGCTCGCGGCCATCGCCCAGGCTGAAGATGAACTCGTGACCAGGGAAGTGATCAGGCGGCACCTGCACATGGAAGGTCTGCACCGCCGAGGAGTCGACGGGCGCCGCAGCCGGAGCCGGGCGGGAAGGGAACGAGGTGTGCGCCTCGTCGGCAATGACGACGGTGACGTCGCTGTTAGGTTCGCCTTGAACAAGCTGTCCGTATGCGATGCTACTGGGAGTGTTGCCTTGCGACGGCGGGGAAGTGCCTCGCGCCGGCGCGGCAGTGCGGCTTTGCGTCGGCGAACAGCCGGGATACGGAGCCGAGCTGCCTCCCTTTGAATTATTCCGTGGAAACATACCCGATCTTTCTCCACGGACCGCCGCAAGGCCGCGAGCGAGCAAGAACACCCGCGCACTCTGTGGGCACTCCGGCTGGAAGTCAGAGTTTGGGCGCAATCGACCAAAATGTGAGCGTTACGAACAAAAGACGCGACTTCGGTGCTAAGGCACTGTTACTGCCCGCTCGATTCTTTTGGAAAGCGCTGTATCGGTCCAAATCGGCCGCACTTCAAGGAGTCCGGCCACCGACGACCCGCGAGCGGGGTCGTGCCGGACGACCCGCGGCATTTCCGCGCGATGGCGCCATTTCCGCGCGGAACTGCTGCAGCGATCGCGATGTCACTAGCACTATTATGTGCGCTATCAGTCGCAACACTGCCACGAGTGGCGTCGAAGCCATCACCTCGTGAACCTGCGCTGCTCCTGCCTGCCCTGTCCACACCGCCGCCAATTGTTCCAACACTTGAAGGCTCCGAAAGGCGCTTGCAGACGGCCTCTCCTGAGCCATCGCCGCCACCGCCGCCATCGCCATCGCTGCCGCCGCCATCGCCGCCGCCGCCATCACCGTCGCCGCCCCCGCCATCGCCGCCGCCACCACCTCCCTCGCCATTTCCACCCGAGCCATCTCCGCCGCCGCCATCTCCGCATCCATCACCACCTAGTCCGCCGCCCTCACCACCACCGCCTCCACGACCACCATTGCGACCACCGTTTCTCCCGCCGCCGCCAGCGCCGCCATCGCCGCCGCCATCGCCGCCATCGCCGCCATCACCACCATCACTGCCACCTTCGCCATCGCTACCGTCTCTCCCGCCGCCGCCATCGCCGCCGCTATTGCCACCATCACCCCCATCGCTGCCACGTTCGCCATCGCCGCCGCCGATGCCACGGCCACCTCCATCTCCTGAACCTCAGCCGCCACCGCCGCCACCGCCGTCGCCATCACCACCGCCACCTTCACCTCCTCCTCCATCTCCTCAACCAAATCCGCCACCGCCGCCACCGCCATTGCCATTCTCGCCCGCACCATCGCCGCCTCTGCCACGATCGCCAATGCCATCGCCACCGCCGCCCTCGCCGTCACCGCCACCGCCATCGCCGCCGCCGCCATCGCCCTCGCCGCCGCCGCCCTCGCCACCGCCGCCCTCTCCACAGCCGCCTTGCTCCCCTCCTCCCTCTCCACCTCCTCCGCCGCCGCCGCTTTCTCCACCTTGGCCCTTGCGGCCTCCACCCTCGTGCCCACCATCACCACCACGGCTCCCGCCTCCGCCCTC